>VXAD01001122.1:547086-684452 GCA_013399195.1 Dicrurus megarhynchus
AGGCATGGCGGGCGCGGCCGCCTTCTGCCCCTCGGGGAGACACGGAGCGACCTGGGCGTCGCGGCAGGAAAGCGAGGCAGCTTTCCCGGGAGAGCCGGCCAGGATCTCGCCGCTCTCTCGGGAGGAGGTGGCAGGAGCCCGGCGGTGGGGCTGTGGAGCCCGGCTGGCAGCGCCGGTAGCGGCCGCAGGCCGGGCGGGTTCCCTCTGTGTCACACGATCCCAGCGCCGCTCTCCGCAGCAAGTGTGCCGGGTCAGATAACCCCGCTCGTGGGGAGAGATGCTCGGTGTGCGAAATGGAAGAAAGGGTGTAAAATGGGGGGGACTTTCAGGGAAGCGGCAGTGCCGGTAGTACCTGACAGCAAGGAGGTCTTAAACTGAACCGTGGTTGGTCTAAAATAAGGCGGAAAGGGTTAAGTGAAGTCCAAAAAAAGAGAAGCTGCAGTGCATGCTCTGCGCTGTGATCGGGAGGAGCAGGAACGCGGTGCCGCTGCTGAGAGGTATCGCGGGGGGAACAGGGCTCCATTATCTGCTTGCCGAGGGAATAGTGAAGGATGGGGTTTTGAGTCTGCGGTGTCCGGTAACTTAAAAGGTGACAGTATGTGTGAAAGGAGTCAGCCAGGAAAGACTGAAACTCATTCATGTTTTTTTAGATCATTTGTAAGCAGTAGGAATACAGACAGGTATGAGAAGGTTATTCTTATAAGGGTGAATTTGTTTGCTTGGGAAGTAAAAAGTTTGTCAGCTGTAAATACTAAGATATATACCAACGGCTACTCAGCTTTAGGCAGATAAGCTGTAAAAGCAGGTTGGTGTCTTTTTCCTGCAAGGAACACACGGTTCGTTAAGCAGCATAGCTGATGAGGCCTGGTTGCCTAGGGAGGGAGGGATGTTCGTTCTCCCTGTTTATTTCCACTGGGTCCTCTGGATCTGTCCCTCCTGCCAAAGTCACCTGTAGTTTTTTCCTCCTGCCTCTGTGCTGGGCTGACATCCATGTGCAGAACCACCAGTCAGGAGATGTGTCATTACTCTTTCCAAATTAGTAAGAGGCTCAAGTAAAACTATGAAATTAGTGGCAACATTAGTCAAGAGACTAATTGAGGTGTCTCTTCTACTCTTTGAATTCTCATGAAATTTTAGAAAATACAGTGTCTTTGAGATTTGTATCCCGGTTCTCCACTTGACTTGTCAAACTAGCAAAGGCTTCAAAATCTGTGAGGGGCATGCACTGACAGACAAAAGGACAGTAACAAAATAGTCAGATAAGCCCCACATCACTTAGGGTTGATTCCAGGCTAAAACTGGACCACATATGACTCATGTTAGTTTGTCATCTATTATAAACCATATTTATATTACAGTTAGACACCTCTGTGGGAGCTAAATTATTGTGAATCTCAGTAATTATGAATGGTAATTCTTTATCCAACAAGGATGTATCTAATAGGGTGTCGCAGGCTGGTGAAAAATTAGGTATTGTTTCTATATCATCCATACACCATCTGTGCTGTGCATTACTGCCAGGCAGCACAGAGCCATTAAGGGAGAGTGGAGTAATAGACCTCCGCCTGCCTTTTAGTGCTCTCGGCATTCTGCAGTGCAAGCTCTTAAATGTTCTGGGTCAATGTCAGAGCGTTCAGAGTGAGGAAGTAACAGGCAGTGTTTTCTACATCATCAGCTACCTCACTGCTTCAGCCTTCCCTAAAAGCTCATCTTTGATGTTCTGTAGGAAAAGTGCATATAAATACTTACACCTGAGAACTGTACTCCCCTTATTGTGGGTTCACGTTTTCCGTTCCCTTTTCCTAATTAACCAGCTTTACTGTATTTCTCAATGCATCCCTTTACTCTGCACATGATGTTGCTTGTTTGTCTTGGTCTGGAGGCATCTCATCTACCCAGACCTGTATCTTGGGGATTCTTTTATAAGAAAAATCAGAATCTTCATTATAGTTACTGACTTTTAAAACAATTCATTAGAAAAGGAAGGGCATTCTGAGGAGATACAGGAAAAACACTATCATTACCTTGAGCACCTGCAATGTCTTTGGAAGCTGTGCCATCTTATAGGTTGAGACTAAGCTCTTGGAAAACATCTAGGAATTTTGTAGGGGTGTAAAGTTGCATGAGAACCCCAATTAAATCTCTACACACGACTTTCAAAAGCCACTGGGAACCACGAATTTAGAGGTTATACAGTAACCTAATTTAAAGGTTACACAATATTCATCTCCTAGAGGGCAATAAATTAAATCTTGGCTGATTCCCTGGAGTACACTAACCAATGCAGCTGAGCCATTATGGGATTTATGGTGATTGTGAATGCTGGGACAAAGTTTCTACCATTCAAGGGAAAAAGAGGAACAGAGTGAAAATTGTGATTTAGAAAGGACTGGGTGAGCCCCTGTGTCTTCAGGGAAGCTAGATTTTGTAATTCCATTTAATTAGGATATCTCTTAAAGCCCCGGGTTAGAGAAAATCTGATATTCTAATGCTTGTAGAAGACAGTTTTGAGAACCAGTGACATCCTGTAGAAGGCTATTCTGTCCCATCTGTCCTTTTGGGTGTAGAAGGAGGGAGCTACAACAACATAATGCTTTATTTATCAGTTATTCTTTGAAATACTTGACTTTATTAAAAAGTGAAACACATGATATCCTATGACTCTGTGTCCCATATTTGACAAACACTAGAAACAGACAAAAATAGGAAATAGACAGTCAGGTTGTGATGTGTTTGACAGTGACTGGAAAGGGCCAGCATTAACTGTGTGTCACTCAAGTTCCCCCCACCCCCATGAAAACCAGGAAGGGAGATGATGATGAAGATATTATGGGGGCTATGCTGGGAAAAAGTATTGGTTTGCTGAATGTGGGGACCAGGGTATGAAATGGAAAATCGAAGGACATTGTAAAGGAGACAAGCTGATGCGGAGGAAATATTGAACTGGAATTAGTGCAAGAAAGGTCACTGTATGGAAGAGGAAGGAAATGGAGTATATCTGAACTCTTTTGGCCTTATTTTCTATGATTTGTCTAATAACAGTGGCAGCTCTTCATAATAGTAAATAACAATACTTAAGTCCCTTGCAAGCAAATTAGAGTGCCTGTGTTCCTACAAGAATGCTGAAGGCTGAATTTCCAGCCTGAAATGATTGCTCACAAGGTGTGCATTCTTGCTGGCTGCAGGACTGAGACCTGGGCTGTCATTTAATGAGCTGGCCTGCACACTCGTAAAGATCACGTGATTTGTGTGGAAGCTCTCTAAAGCTCAGTATATTTTAAGTAGGAAGCTTTTAACATTTGACCTCTGCATCATTTGGTCTTAAAGATGCCTATTTTGATGACTTAACAGATATTTGGAAGCTACATGTAACAGAAATTTTATAGCACAACTTTAATGAGAAGGAATTTTGTGCAGTGACAGAGAGTGATATGCAAGAGCAGTTTGGATTCATTTGGTTTCTTCATTTCTCAGTTTCCAAGGAAACAAGGAAACATGCTTGAAATGAATGTCTGAAAAAATCATTTGGAGTTGCAAATGATAATTGATTAGTTTGACTATATTAATAACAAGTAGTTTTCCTAGTTTGGGCATTTTGACACACCTGAGAGCAGAATAGTGTCACACTGTATTTTGGAAGAGAGAGCAACTCAACTAACACAACTTTATTTACCCAACTTTTCTGCTTCTTCTCATTTCTTCAATTAATGGCCTATCAACAATGAAGGACAAGGGAAACTTTCAGAAAATTTCAGAATTAACACATTCAAATTATTTGGTATGATGATAGGGACAGGGCATTATGCACCTTTCTGCTTGACTCTTGCCTGGTTTTTGGAAGTGTACCGAGAACAAGTGTTCTTCAGCTGTTGCATTACGTTTACTTAGGTAACACTCAAAGATCAACTTTTTGCTCAGTTGTGACAAGTTCTGTTAAATATGTGACTTTTCAAATTTCTTTTCCTAGGATAAGAAATGCTACATTAGCAGAGATAAAAGAGGAAGTTTTTAGTGCTAAGAACTGAAACTTCTGTGTCTCCTGGTATTGAGAACTATTTTTAAGCAAAGAGTGAATATCTACAATTACATCATTTTGTACTAAGCAGAGCTCATCTATTTCTTTTAATTTAGATGCAAGAAAATCCTGTTTCCATTCACTGAAGGCCAGGATCACAGGAATGCATAGAAGTTATATTCTTAAATACAGTCTCAATTGTTTCCAGTGTCTGGAATGGATCTTACCTTTTAAAAGTTTGCATTTCTTAGCAGAGTCTTTTGTCCAAGTGTGTCTTATTCCAACAAGGAGATATCAGGCAGGACTCTGGCAGCTACTGACTTGTGAGATGTGTGAACTGACCTCTGCCAGTTTCTGTTGGTTGGGCTGAGGGTGGGCAGACTGAATGGGAGGTGATGGTGGAACTACTTTGGCCTCTGTCAGAAGAGAGGAGGGGAGTAAGTTAGATAACTGCAGAACACCAGGTGCAAAACATGCCACATGGAGATTCATCCTTGGGGAATAATGGAGGAAATACATTTTGAAAATGGCTTTCATCAGTTCTTGGAGTGAGGCACCATCTCGATGTACTCACATTTACTGTCCTTCAGATGCCTACACACCCTTCAGGTGCCTTCCCCAAACTGTTTGCTGTGCACTTGCATCTAATTATACTGATTTTTCTGGCAGGAGAACCAAAAGGTAGAAACTGATTGCCAAAATCTGAAGAAGTAAGACTGTAATTGCTTGTCCCTTCTAAAGAACTCAAGCATTCAGTGCAGTTTTCAGTTGCTGCTTGCCTCTCTTTGTCATCTTTACCAGTGCAAAGGGGGTGCAAAAAGGCGATGATTTATAACACTTTGCACAAATGATTTCTCTAATAGCATGGTTTGATTTGGAGCAATTTTGAATAGGGTTACAGGTGATTGGGAAATAAACCTTAATGGAGCATTTTTAGTTGTTTAACAGGAATTACAATATTAGACCAAGCATGGGAATTATTTTCCCCACTTTAGAACATTTGACAAAGCGTACAGAAGAAAATGTTACTCACTAAATGTGCACTCCACCAGCTTCGTCTGTATGCTGCTTCCCTGATCTGCACTGGTGAATGACATAGTTGTGCCTTGGACAAGACATAAGGGAATCTAACTTTAGTCTGCTTGACTGGATTTGTGTGTAGCAGCATGACCAAGATAATGGCACACAAATCCAGCATGTTTTCACTTGTTAAGATTTTGGAGACACTGGAGGAGACCCTAATTTTAGAAGCAAGACTTCTCATGCTCACCTGGAGACTGTCTAGAGTGGTAATAAGCCTAGTATGTGTCAATACATGGGCTCTTTGAAATTCTAGAAACACATGCTGTCTCTGACTCTTATTAGGTCTCAAATCAAATGTTCTGCTGTCTCAGTAGAGCAAGGGCTGGCTGGACATTATTGCATAATGAGTCAAATAGCCAGTAAGAGGCCTTCCTCACTTACATTTCACAGCATATACTGCTTGTTCTTCATAGGTGTTACATCAGTGGAAACAAAGCTTCTCCAAAGTGGGAGGTGAGACCTTCTTAATGAATAAAAGACCTTAATAGAAAATACAAGACTGAGGTGACATGATGAGGCTACTTGAGGAACAGTGGTTGAAATGTATGTATGTGTGTGCTGCTCACGTAAAACTAGTTCCCTTTGCTGCCTGAAACATCATCACATTTCCTGAAACTCTAGAAAGAAAGTAGGATATAATTAGACCTTGCTTTCATGTCTCTGCTTAGAATCCAGGTGACTTAAGCAGCTGTCCCTTGGCTTACTTTTTTTTCAAATTTATTATGAATGATGAAACTGTTTTGCCCATGTACTAAATAGTGAAGCAACAAGCAGGAGAGGCTTTTCACCTGAGGGCAAAACACTTGTCCCAATAAATCAGTTGGACAAACAGGCGGAAGTTGGAAAGGTAGCATAAAGTGGACAGGCTTTAGCCTTAGCCCCTGATGGCTTTGAAATGTGTTGGTTGCATATATCAAGGGCATTTGTGCCCTTGAACTGGAATTTGTGCAAGAAAGGTTACTGCATGGAAGAGGAAGGAAATGGAGTATATCTGAATTCTTTTGGCCTTATTTTCTATGATTTGTCTAATAACAGTGGCAGCTCTTCATAATAGTAAATAACAATATCTAAGTCCCTTGCAATACACAGCCCTGTGTCTTTTCAGCCTTTTTCTCTCACCACGCTCATGGTGAGCTGTAACACAGAGCACCAGATCACCACATTTTGCTTTGCACTTGGGAGTCCTCTGGGCTGGAAGGGTGGTGATACGGTCTGATACAGTCTGCTTCTGCAGCTGTTGTAGCTTTTGTTTCTCATTTATCTGGGTGAAAATCAATTCTACAACCCCCTATGTCCTCCTGCCTCCTGTTCCTCTACATCCCTCTGGTGTAAAGGATTTACCTCCTTATACAGTACTTTTTACTATAAAACAGAAAGTGGTGAATCTCACCTTTGCTAAGTGTGAAGTAGTGATTGTAAGTGCAAGGATGAAGCAGTGCAAATCAAGAAGCATGGTTTTAACTTTTATGAACAGGTAAAAATGGGCAGGGGTGCATATGCTTCCTTAGAAATTGTCAGAAATTCCCATTTATTCCTCAGACCCAGATGTGCAGCAGAAGTTTCTGGGCTGTCTTTCTGATGTCATTAGTTCTGTACCTGAAGTTACCATATGAGGCACAGGGCTATAATAATCTCATGCTCTCTGTTGCTTGTGCTCATTTCACATAAATGCGTAGTGTGTCACCATCCTAAATTAACACTGGCTATTATCAAAGGCTCTGTTTTCTTATGCAATGCAATCTTCATTATAGGAGTCATAGTTTTCAGGGCTATTGACAGAAAATACAAACCTAAAAAGTCATGAATGTGCTTAAATAGATAAAAATTGTGGAGTTTTTTAAACACAGATTTAGGGCAGCATCCTTTTTAGAGCTTTTTTATGGGATAAAATTAATACTTAACAATAGCTACCTTTTTTATTACAGACCCTCCTTAAAGGAAGTTGTTCTTAATTGCATGGTAGACACTCTGGGTGGGATCCATCTGCTTTAGCACATACATCTGGTGCCCTTTGAGAAGCCCTGGGGCAGCCAAGACATTTGTGTGGGGTTGGCAGGTATGGATGGGGACATGTGGAGATGCCTGCTCTTCCAGAGACCATACTTAGGCTCCTCAAATGGCACTAGACACCTATGTTTAGACAGCTGAATTTCCACCTTCCTGGCAAGGAATTGCTTGGCAAAATTCTCCCTGTGCACATTTCCAGGTTTTAGAAGTCCTTATACTCATTCAGAATTTTATTTTAGTGGCAGTTTGCTGGAGCTAATACAAAAGAAGTGGGGCCACATAGCTGGGCACAGAAGAGGGGCAGAGAAAGAAGAGCAGAGAAGCCATAAGAGCAAGACATTCCACTTCGGTAAATCATGATAAAGTCAGCTTCTTGTATAACCAGAATCCACAACTGGAATTCACAACCAGAACGTGGGGTTATCACTGCTACCCTTTGCTCATGGCCAAAACAGGTGCTGGGCTGTGGATTTAATGAGCATTGAGTATGGGTCTGTGCAGAACCACATTGCCTAAAGGAGCCAGTGAAGGTATATAATTAGATTTCATATGGTCACTGCTGGATTAATAAAGTCATAAAGTACTGATTCCTGTGCCAGCCTGAGTATTTGGCTGCTTTCTGCTCAAATTTCTTTGCATTTATTTGTGTGTCGACTTCCATATATACTGCCAGGTGCCAGCCTTGCTGCATAGTGTGACTTTTTGGTGAGATTGGTTAGGCTAATTGCTACCAAAAAGCCAAGACTAGCACTTTAAACTACTGAAGGGATATTTCAAAGCTCAGAACGAAAATAAGAATATAGGTTTTCTGTACAGAAAATAGTTGCTTTTCAAAACTGAAGATAGCACACAGGCCTGTAGTGCAACAAAATAGTTCTGGGCACTGAAAACCAATCCACTGAATAGGGATAATGCTTTGAGTGAATCAGTAATTTAGAGATTTACTACTCTGTATTATTCATAAGTCTTCCTAATTGCAGGGTAAACTTAGGCAAAACTTACATTTCATATGTGGTTTAATGTTGTTGGCATTATAAAACTCCTACTTTTTGTGTATTCTGAGAGCAAGGGCTGTGTCTAAAAGGTCCAAACATAAATATGGTCAATTTAGTGCTTTCAGGAAAATCAAGGATGTGTCCATTCTAAATCACACTGATTTCAATCAGTCATGTCAAAAAGTCTAGATAGTTTTAAGCTGAACCCTAAATAGCTAAATTAATTGTGTGGGATTTCTATATATACCAGAATAATAAGACTAAAAGTCATATTATGTTAGATTATAGGCTGTTTATTAGAACACTATAACTTTAAGTAATATTAATAGTTTAAGTACTAATGACACAAATTTTATATCCATTTTATTTCTTCTCAACTTTTGCTTTCTGAAACCAGGAACAATATTTCTTTGAGATACAAGATGTATCCTAAAATGTGCTGACCTAGTTCAGAGTACACTTTTCAAAAGAACTTGGTCTGACTACCCACAGTGACTGAGGACATGTATTTTTAAACACGATTTTAAAAATTGCCTAGATTAATTGTTTAAAAAATTAGGAGGAGATTAATGGCTTGCTCATGATAGCTTCACAAATAATTCCATGATCTCTCAAAAGCTGAATGTAATGTAAGTAAAACCAGAAACTTCCATACTCTTGCAAAATTGGCACGTAAAAATAATGTCATAAGATGCTCTTTTGAAAGGAAGACGATATGTGTGCTAGTTTTGGCTGGGGTTGGGGTAATTTTATTCCCAGTAGCAGGTATGGAGCTGTGCTGCGGGTTTGTGCTGGAAATGGTGTTGATGACCCAGGGATGTTTTTGTTGTTGCTGAGTGGGGCTTGCACATTGTAAAGGTGCCTCTCATCCCACCCTGCCAGTGATGGGCTGGGGGTGCAGATGGAGTTGGGAGGGGACAGAGCTGGGACAGCTGACCCCAGCTGACCAAAGAGATGTCCCAGACCATGTGGTGTCATGCTCACCATATAAAGCTGGGGGAAGGAGGAGGGAAGCGAGGTATGTTAGGAGTGATGGCATTTGTCTTCCCAAGCCAGTGCTACACGTGAGGGAGACAGCTTTCCTGGAGATGGTGCAACATCACCCTGCCCATGGGAAGCAGAGAATTAATTCCTCATTTTGCTTTGCTAGTGTGTGTGGCTCTTGTTTCACCTGTTAAATTGTCTTTATTTCAACCCCTGAGTTTTCTCACTTGTACTTTTCTGATTCTCTCCCCATTGTCATTGTTGGGGGAAGTCTTTGAAACTTGTCTTAAATATTTTCATAACTTTCATTTCAAAGCTTTTGAGCTGAACTAGATATTCAAAGATTTGTGCTTTATTAGAAGACCAGGAGTATATATCTGCCTCTTGGAAGGTTCTGGTAGCTGTGTCTTCATTAGAAAATGTAATTATGAATACTGATAAACAATGTATACTATAATACATATTTTCTTTCAAACAGATCTGTTTCTAAGGATCTTGTTTGAATACTCAGTTTTAATTGTGATATAAGATGAATACTTGAATTGAAAAAAAGAAGTTTTATATTTAAGAAGTCATTAATAATGGCTTTCAAATCGACAGATGAAGAATAACAGGAAGGAAGGATGAAATTCTTTTTTAGTATTTTCAGATGAAATGTATCTCTTATATTCTTCATGCTTTTTAAGCTATTTGTTAGCACCATGCTGTTTACCATCTTGTCTATGTGCCCAAAGGTGATGTAAACAAGTAGTACTAAAAGATTCCAGGAAATCAGAGCAGAGGAGTTTTACACCCCCAGAGAAGACCACAGACTTCTTTGTAGGTATGAAGCAGTGGAGATTCATTCAGTGTATTATCTCAGCTCTGGTATTTCTGTGCTGGGATAACATTTCTCTCATGCTGAGTGGAGCTGATTTTAGAGAGCTGAGGGCCAGTTTTACAGTAGTCAGGAACAGGAGGACATTTCTTTATTTGTCTGCTTTCTTACCCAAGGTGCAGAACTGATTCATAGAGGGGAAATGGTAGCAGAAATGTGAGAGATATTTCAGTTAAAACACTTCTGCCATCAGAAGCCACACTTTTGGGTCTGTGTCCCTTTTCAATTTCATAGTCTCACAGCTCCTACTTCATCCAATACATCGGGAAACTGTATCTCATCAAGGATCACCCAGCATCAAAAAGTGAAGCTGAGGGACTCCTTCCCTTTTAATAAGTATTTTGTAACAGAAGTGTCAGAGAACATTTTTCTGATGTGGCAAAGGGCCCTTTACTCTGACAATCCTCTCAGTGGCTTTTAGGGTGAAAAGAGAATTGGATTCTGAGTGGCTATATATGGGTGATTTTTAAGATTTATGGCATTAATGCTTTTTCCTTTCACAATGAATACTGATAAATGCAGCATTCAATAACTCTTTTTCATTCAAATTGTGTATAGTTTCATCTATATATGCCATTTTAAAAAACTTTAAGTTTAGTTTCATCTAGTCTCTTGATTTTTTCATCATTCAAATGCTTGCAAAAGTTTAATGCTGTTTATGTTGAAAAGCAAGACAGCAAGCAGTTCCTGGGTAGCTGGATCTTTTCTGGCCGGCATAGTCATGTGGGGAGGGATCAGATGCAGCAAAGCTACCTTGAACCCTGGAGGTCCACAGGGATGTCACGCTGCAGGCACAGCTCTGCTTCCCTTTGAATAGGTACAGTGCGAACTCTCCTTGTTGTTCAGCCAACTGCTGCTGATTGATGTAAAAACATTAAAGCTTTACAGGCTGTGTCTGAAGTCTTGTTATATTGCTTATGCCACTTCCTTAGCAAATAAATTCCCTGCCTAGTAGCGCTTGGAAAACCGTCAGCCGTGCTCCCAAAGCATGAGAAAATGCTGGATCCCAAAACTGTGGCTGGTGTCAGTTTTGGTGGCATGATTCCTTGGTTGTTCTATGCATCTGTCATTGCAGGATGACAGATGGTGCTTTGTCCAGTGCCTGGAGCTGTTTGAAGCACCCGGCTCTCCTCTCTTCCTTTTCCCAGTTTCATGGGTATGCCACACACGGACCACCAGGGTCAGTGTGGATGCTGAGAGACTGCAGCAGGAGCAGCTCGTTACCTGGAACTGTATAAGGGCATCACAGGACGTGGTGGGGGAAATACGAGTTAGGTCCAAGGTCAGCAGTGACTTGTAATTGATGCCACAAACCCTGGGGGCATGTTTTTATTGCCAAAGGGTCTCTGAAAGAGTATATGGTAGATTTGCTCGGGGCAGTCAATGTGGAAGTGCTTGAAACAGAGGTGTGGGCTCTGGGAATGTGTAAGAGACATTAATTGTTACGTGGAAATAAAATCCAAGGACTGCTGTTACCTTTAATAGTGCTATCAATAAGGGCAAAAATATCTCTAGTAAAAGTGAACTCCTCTCTTGAGATGCCTTTTCCCTTGCAGTGAAAATCTCCCACATGTTAGAGAAGTCATTAAAGAGCTAAAGAGCTGCCATGAACATTTTGTTAATTCCTTTGTGCTGTGCTGCTTGGTGAACCTTTACAAACGAGATTATTTACTCTCCAATTCCTCCATTGTCATTCCCTTGCCCCTTTCTCTGTGTGGTGGCAGAAACAAAGCAAAAGTAACTAAAATGTCAGCTTCTGAAAAGCATCATTTCATTCAGTTACACGATGTTGAGTGCACACAAAACAGAGCTGAAAAATAATAGAGGAATAAAACACAGATGGAGAGAAGACAGCAAATGGCAGGGAACATAGAAAAAAAAGTTTAACCTTGAAAGAGTAGAGCATCTTCCTTTTTCACATTGAACTCTTTATTTTCTGGCTTGGCTTGCAGTGAGGTTATGAAATAGTACCATTACAAGCATTACAATTACACTGTGCTTCAGGAAGTGTAGGGCTGGTTGCAATCCCTAGGACTCTGGGTTTAGGTGCAGAGAAAATTCCCAGAACATTTTTGGGGGTTCCTAGCTTTTTCAAGGCAGGAGGGATGTCTTGTAGGAAATGCTTGCACTACTTGCACCTTTGCTTTTATTAATAAGTTTCAAATTATAAACAAAGGCATTAAATGAAAAATTAATTTTCAACTAGTGTGGACAACCAGCATTGCAGCATTATATCTTACATGTGGTGGGTATTTCAGTACTAGTTTTTGGTACATTTTTAGGCTGCAGAACAGATAACACTGAAATACTAGTCATACCAGTGAAGAAATCATTTTGTCTGACCTTTCAGAAGGTGTTGATATTATTGATTTTTAATGAGTAGAATAATAAGAGAAAGCAGCCCAAGCCATTAATATGTTTCGGTGCAGCCTCTTTTTCGAATTAAGAGAATCTCTTTTGATATATAATGTAAGGCATCTATGTGCTCGAATGCAGAGACAGTTCTACATTCAGTCCACCATCACCACTATTTGTCATACTGAAGTACTTTTTATAGATTTATGCAGATAGGAAGGTGTCTAACTTTACTTTGTGTTCCATTATTCATGTGTCGTCCTGAGATTACCTTTGTTGATATTACAGTGTGCCTCCTGAACAACCTTTGTTCAGAGTAGGAAAACCAAGTGTTTTTATCCTGGACAAACAATGAATAATGCACAGTATTTTAGAACTATCCTAAGGGCACTTACTTATTGTAAAACACTAAACATTGAAAATACTGAATAACAGGGGTTGCTGCAACAGTTTGAAAATCCCTGTTTTAAAATGCATCATCATCTGGATCATTGCAGCCAGTCCTGTCTGATCCATTTTATCTTTTATTTCAAGTAGGAAGATAACATAAAAGAAGATTACCTTTTGAAAGATCTGTCTCTCAGTTAGATTATCTCCTGTTAGGATTTCTAAGGCTGAAGTGTTTGTTGCTCAGTTGTTCGCTGATAAAAGATACAGGGGAATGTTCTCTGCTGCTAGCAGGCTGATAATGACCTTAAAAAACTTCCCTGCATTGCAGACAATTGAACTGCACTTGGGATTTTCAGTGTTCACCTTCAGTTCCTGCCCCTGTGTTTCATTTGTCATTGATTACATAGTAGCTCTGAGGGACAAGAAATTATTTTATTCATCATTGTGTTCTGTCAAAAAATTATGTTGTTGTTATGCTAACTTTACGGGGTTTTGTATTAGCTTGTTAAATGGACCCCAGTCACAACAGAGTAAAAATGTTTAGCACACTACAAAAGAAACTCTCCTTTTAGTTAATCATGGTGGGAAATTATCTGAACAATACTTGTCCCTGCACAGCTGTTTGTTCTGATCTTATTTTCTTTTATTTTAATTAAAAATTAGGCAAATAGCCTAATTTTTAATTAATGGCAATGATTATAAAGAATTACAGACATTAGAGGCAAAAAAAGCCCCACAAATCTTTTTAACTCCCCAAATATTTTATATGCTAAGAAATTTTGCAACATCAAATGAGGGGACGTTCCTGAGACTGAAAAAAAGAAAATGTCATATATTCAGGAAGGTCAAGAAAGAGGATCCAGGGAACCACAGATCAGTCAGCTTCGCCTTGGTACTTGGAAAGGTGACAGAGCAAATAATCCTGTAAACCATTTCCAAACATATATATATATATATATATATATATAAAGGACAAATAGATGACTGGGAGCAGTCAGTATGTTATTAACTTGATAGCCTTCTTGAATGACATGGCTCCCTTTGTAGGTGAAGGGAGAGCAGTGGATGCTGTTTATCTCAACTTAAGAAAGTCTTTTGACACTGTCTCCCATAAGGTCCCATGGACAATCTGATGAAATATGAGCTAGATAAATGGACAGTAAGGTGGACTGAAAAATGAGCTGCCCAGAGGCTGCGAGGCAAAAAGTCCAGTTTGGAGGCCAGTCACTGGTGAAGTAATCCAGGGGTTGATACTGGATCCAGCACTGTTTAGCGTATTCAGCAATGACCTGGACAATGGGACAGAGTTTGCAGAAGATACAAAACAGTGAGGAGGGGTTGATGTAGCAGTTGGTTGTGTTGCCATTCAGGGGGACTTTAAAAGGCTGGAGAGTCCTTGGGCTAACAAGGACTTCACAAGGTTCAACAAAGGAAAAAGCAAGGCCCTTCCTCTGTGGAGGAATCCGCCATGCACCGGTACACACTGGGCACCCACCAGCTGGAAGGCAGCTCTGAAGGACTTGGGAGTCCTTATGGAGAACAGGTAGGTTCATAGCCAGCAATGTGCCTTTGCAGTAAAAAAGAGAAAAGGTTCCCAGGCTGAGATAGGAAGAGTGTTTCCACAAGGTTGAGGGAAGCGATCATTCGTCTCTGCTCAGCCCTGGTGAGGCACATCTGGAGTGCTGGGTCCACATCAGGACTCCCCAGCAGAGGAGAGATGTACATACTGAAGTGTGAGTAAGGAAGGTGTCCCTGAAGACTGTTCAGGGCCAGAAGCACCAGATACACAAGAAGAGAGAGCTGGGACAGCACATCCTGGAGAAGAGAAGGCTCAGTGAGGATCTTACCAATGTGTTTAAATACCTGTTGGGGAGGAGCAAAGAAGACAGAGACAGACTTTTCTCTGTCATGCCAGATACTGGGACAGGAGACCGTGGGCACAAATTTAAGTACAGGAAATTCTGTTTAGGTGTAAGCAAAATAAAAATTCTTTACTGTACAGTTCTCAAACACTGGAAGAGGCAACCCAGAAATGTTGTGACATCTTCATTCTTGAAAGATACTCAAAACCAAGATGGACATGATCCTGGAAGACCTGCTAGTTGATCCAGCTTGAATTCCGATTTTCTATTAGATCTCCAGTGGTGCCTTCCAACCTCAATTTCTCTCTGGTTCTGTGATTCTGTAATCTCTGTTCTTTGCATAATTCCTCCTTTATTGCTTTTTAACAATCTGTCTTTCATTTTTTGCAACTTACCAGAGGAGGACAGGGCCATCAACGTGTACAACTTCAAGAAAAAAATAGAGTTGAAAAAATCGAATAGCTTTTAAGAATTCACCATGGGTCTTAGATGTTTGAGATATTTTAGTCAGGAAAAGGATAGCTTTTTTCTTCTTTCATAGTCATAGGCAGTTCAGTTACTGCAAGTGGAAACCCAAAAAAGACAAATTTGAATTAATTTGTTTATTTTAATAAATTACATACTTCAAATATTAATCTCTTGGAACAGGTTGGAAATTAATGTGGAAAAGTGTTCTTCTGTCTTTATAAATCAAATTTGGGTGGGCAGACAAGGATGGATAAAGATCAATTTCTACTTTATCCCAAAGTTCAAGAGAAAGTGACTTTTAAGCGAAGATTTTGTCACAGAGAGGAAAAGATGAGAGACTGTGTTGTCTATATTATTAACACTAGGGGAGTGTTCAGACTGGAGTAGTCAAGACCAGTTTTCCATCCCATCCCCACTATTTAGCCAGAGCAATGCACATGGTTTGCTCCTGAGGTGCAGCAGTTCGTGTGTCAGGAGAGGCTGCAGGAGAGGAAATTGCCTCTTGAAGGCAGGCACATGAAGTCTGGATGATGGATAGCTGCCTGCACATGTTTGCAGAGGCAACACATCTTTCAGGTGGCAGAGCAGCCCCGCTGGGGTGCTGCCCTTCAACTTATGCCCCAGTATGTGATCACTCCTTCCGCAGTACCGACAGTGGGACTGCTTTGCACCTCCCCCGGCATTCCCATCCATTTTGGTAGCGTGGTTGTATCCAAAGTCCTGGTGTGTCTGAGGAAGGAGCACCTGCAACAGCCAGAACCAACTTCACCTCCACAGATACAGGCAGAGAAACCACTGACACAAACCATCAAGCTGCTGTAGCTTCTCAGCCCCTGGACTCCTGCTCTGCTGTCACCAGGCACATGCTAGACCCACGAGGCTCCAGGGACTGTGCAGGACAAGTAGGAGAAGTCTACCAAATTAAGGCACTCAGTGAGTTGGTCAGTACTGGAAAGTAGGTCGACCGTGTCACTATCTGAGAGCATCTTCTGGTACCTAAATGGAAATAAAGATACCTTGAGGCAGAATCCCATGCTGAAGTGTGTGCTGTGTGAATACTTGGGTCAAAACTTCACAGTTGGGCTCACTGCCACAGTAAAATGACCTTATTATTGACTTCCTGCCTTCGTGGTTGTTCAAATATATCCCTCATATTTTGGAGTCTGGGTGGGCCTGAAGCACACACTCAGTCCCACCATCTCAGCTGCAAAATATTAACTCTTCAGGCTCCTCATTTTCAGTGATTTACCCACACACTTTTTTCTTCTCTATTTCTGGATCTTCCTCATTGTTCCAAATCCCTTTGATGACACTTCAGAATGATTTTTGAACTAGAGTTTCTGAAACATTTTCTGGATCTTTATGAAATATTAAAACAAAGTAAAAGTTTGCGGAAAGTTTTGCTTTATTCTCTCTCTATGAGCTTGATTCTTCTAGTTATAACGGGTCAGCAACTCATATGCAATAAAGTCAATATATTGCTAAGGTGGTTATGAAAACATAGGTAATAACGGGGCCTTGTTCTTCCTTACAAGAGCCTCAGTGCCATAAATACTCCCCATAAGCATGTGCTTGCCCCCACTGCCCAGATGCCTATGCTTCATAAAACCTGGTGCAATGAAAACTGAATTGACTGCTTTCAAGGGTTGTTCTGAGAGCTTCATTATTTAATTCTTATTTCAGTCTGGGCTCTGTTGCTTACACAGGAAGTTTCACTTGACTTTTAGTGCCTTAAAAATAAAGTAATAACACTGCTCAGGTCTTGCAGTCCTGAGTAGTGACTTTATATGCACAAAGAGACATTCACCTCTCTGCAGAGCTCACATATTACTTAAATCCTACAAGATTAATATAGATTTACACATTGAATAGACTGGTCTGGCCTTCTCCCACCAAAGACTTCCAACCCTGCGAGAAACACCTCACCACAAAGATGTATCCTGAAATAGGTGGTACAGACCAAATGAGACAAAGATCCTTTCCCTTAATCTATATATATTATATGAAGATTATGATAAACTGACTCTCTGGGGCAGAGGGATGAATAGTAGACAAGTATTTGCTGGTTTTGTCAATTTCTGAGTGTAGAAAAGGTCAAATGTTCTGAGCAATACTTACTCTTCGCCAATGGTTAACTAGAATTCCTCTGACAGAATTGATTTGGTTTAAATTGAATCTTCAACAAAAGTGACACACACAGAGCATTACTTGGAATTTCCACCTGGAATGAGGAAAGGATTTCAATGACAAATGCATGATTCCAGCAGATGGCATCAGTGAATACTATTGAAAAAAATAGCGATTGTCAACACCAACATTCCTGTGTATGTGATTCCTTAACTCTGATGCCTGAAGGACTTTTTTTTTGAATGGAACAAAATAAAACATGCTAACCTATGAAAACACAATGATGATGGAGGCTAGCCAGGTCACACCTGTGGGGAAATAAGATTCAGAACAAAGAGCATTGAAATGGTCTTTCCTCTCTTCCCTTTCTCCCAACCACTTATCTTTTTAATTCTTTTCCATTATTTTGTTGTAATTTTAATGTATCTATATATACCAATTTTATGTTAGAAGCAACTTCTCAATATTGTCTGCTGTCACACAGCCTGCTTATATATCTTACATCACGTGTTCCCATCTGTTACACAGCAAGATGTGAATAAGTTGTAAGAAGTTACTATAGAAACACAATTAATGCACAGCATGGGTGGGCTCGTGATTCCACAGAGATCTGGTCTCCTGACCAGAAATGCTGCAGTAAACCTGAAGCAGAGACCACCTGCAGAACTCTCCTGTAGTATGGAAAAACCGACATATTCCCCAGCACCGTGACAAACCGATTGAGGGGTATGTTCATTTCAGACTGGTTTCCTTGATTCTGTATAAATATCTGTCCCAAAGTACTGATGGAAGAACATGTGTAGCACAAGCTGTGCAACTTGGATTTTAATCACATTGTGCTGTGTTGCAGAGCAAGGCTTTTAACTGCTCACCAAATGGCAATGCCATGGGGTGGAGAACTGCTGTAAGTAGCTGAGAGCCATTGAAAGAGCCATTTATGTCAAGATCCCAGCACCTGTGTATTGACTTTGTGTGGCAAGGATTTAGCACTGGGGGGGCTTCTGTGAGAAGCTGCCAGAAGCTTCCCCCGTGTCTGACAGAGCCAATACCAGCCAGCTCCAAGATGGACCTGCTGCTTATCGAGGCCAAGCCCATCAGCAGCAATGGTAGCACCTCTGGGATAACAGTATTTAAGGAGCAAGGGAAAAATAATGGAAGAACAACAGCAGAGAGAAGAATTAAATATAACAGCCCTATAGACACCAAGGTCAGTGAAGAAGGAGGGGGAGGAAGTGCTCCAGGTGCCAGAACAGAGATTCCCTTGCAGCCTGCGGGGAACACCGTATTGAAGCAGCTGTCCCCCTATAGCCCATGAAGGTCCATTGTGGAGCAGATATCCATTATAACTCCTGGAAGACCTCATGCCGCAGCAGGTGGATGCTCAAAGGAGACTGTGACTCTGTGGAAAGCCCATGCTGGAGCAGGTTCCTGGCAGGACCTGTGGCCCTGTGGGGACCCACACTGGAGCAGCCCGTTCCTAAAGGATTGTACCCTGTGGAAGGGATCCACGCTGGAGCAATTTGTGAAGAACTGCAGACCGTGGGAAGGACTCAAGGAGAACTGTCTCCTGTGGGAGGGACCACATGCTGGAGCAGGGGAGGAGTGGGAGGAGTCCGCACCCTGAGGAGGAAGCAGCAGCAGAGACAACATGTGATGAACTGAGCACAGCCCCATTCCCTGTCCCCCTGAGGGGAGGAGGGGAGGAGGAGTGAGAGAAAATTGGGGGTAAAGTTGATCCTGGAAAGGAGGAGTCAGGGGAAGGTGTTTTTAAGGTTTGGGTTTATTTCTTATTATCCTACTCTGGTTTGATTTGCAATAATTTCAGGCAATTTCCCCAAATCAAACCTGTTTTGCCCGTGATGGTAATTGCTGACTGGTATCACCCTGCCCATCTGAGAAGGGGAGTGATAGAGCAACTTTGGTATGTGCCAGGGTCAGCCCGCCACGAGCTGAAAACAGGCTCTTACTCAGAAATACGGACTGGAACGAGCAATCCATTGATCCCTACAGATATAAGAATTACTACTATCTGCTGCTTTCCAGGATGGATATTACTGAAGGGAAAGATAATCACGAAATACATATCCCGGGTCAGATATGTCAACAACAGGAGTAACACCTCTGTAGATAGCATGCAATGAACCCAATGATATGGCATGGTAAACTTTTCTTCCACAATTTTATTTTTATACTGTCCACGGTATTTAATATCAGAAACTCTAACAAAGAACAAATATACCCCCATTAGACAATCAGCACGTATTTAAGAAATAGATTTTACAGGTTACTGAAAAATAGCAATGAAATACTCTATCATACTTACACGTTGAGCCAAACCCGGGGTAGCACTCAAAAAAATTTAACCCTGTGTTTGTGGCATTTGAATTAATTTTCTACGGGGCTACAAACCTCCTGATCACAAATGAGAGAGTGGAAACCGGTGTCAGGAAGTAAGAGTGGAAGTGTTGCCAAATGAATCTTCTGTGAGCATGCAATGATCTGGGATCAAGCTCCATGGCTCTGGCCAGCACAGGGACTTTTGCAGCAGAATATTGAATCACTGCAATATTTGGCATACAGGCAGCCAGACCTGGAGAGGGCTGCAACAGTGTCTGGGCACTCCTCAGGTTAGAGATATTGCAGTGGCAGCATTCCAGCCAGGAACAAGCTGAAAGGATCTCAGGCAGAGTGTGTGAGACCTGGCAGGTCTATGGCACTATACAATATGTACATGGCACTATATAATGAATACACAGGAGACCTCTGATGTCTTGCCTTGGATTCACATCTTCATATCTATGAGCAAGGTGAATTCATTTTTCCTGTCTCTGGTCATTTGCAGAGCTGAAGACCTGAGCCAGTCATGCCTTGTCTGTCTTTCTAGTCAATGAAGTCAACAGATGCTTTTGGGACCTGACTCACGAGGCCTACTTTGGATGTCTTTTTTAGAATTAGGTAAATTGCAGAACTCATTGACTATAAAGAGAGAGCAAAGTGACTTTCATGAACATCTGCACTGTAAACCCCTGAAGTCATGCAAGACAAAATCTTTCCTGTGTGAAGTTAACAAGCAGTCAGAGAGCAGAATTTACAGGTTTGACTAATTTGAACAGAGAGGGAGGAATTAATAAGAAGTCACATATGCTTTTAAAGGGTTAATTGCCCAACAGCAGTGTCACACTATTGCACCACAAGGAAGTAGGATTTAGACACAGCAAGTATGAATTTGGACCCCCATTTCTATTGGCTCTATTATTCTTTATTTGGGAACGACTGCTGGAGAGAATATGGTGCAATCATTTGGAAATATCACATTTTGAAACACACCATTCAAGATAACAGAAGCATTTATTAGTTCTTGTGGCCAAAAAAAGGAGATAGACTAGACTAGACTAGACTAGACTGGACTAGACTAGAAGAGAACTGATTACTTCAGTTGGAAGGGACATACAGCAATCAGAGACAAAATTTTAACAAAATAATTCCTAGTGCATATAAGGGACATGTTGTGAGAGGTATTAAATCAAAGGAGGCTTTACTTAGGCATTTGGTGGCAGCTCATGTCGTTTCAGTCCCTAGTAACAATGCTGCTGGTAGTGGCCACGGTCATCAGTGGCTTCCATCAGGTCAGTCTAATATGAAATAATCAGAACTGGCATATGTTTTTGTTTTCACAAACTTTTTAAGGATGTTTATGTGGTCTTACGGATTGTATCCACCATCTGCTGGTAAGTAAGTGCACAGTAGCTGATTTGAGTTTTATTTTTCAAGAGGTAGGAAAGAGTGGATTAAAGAGTATAATATGAGTCCTTTAGCAATAAAGTAAGAAAGAAGATGCTTGGAAAAGTCAGTTGAAAAAGATGCTTACATTCATGGAATGTAATAAGCAAACATAAGTATTTGAGAATTATTCTAGACTAAAAGACCAAAATCAGAAGGAAAAATGAAGCCTAAAGATTTCTCATCAAAGACAATTTAACCGCTTGGGGAGGCAAGAAGTATTTGAGTATATATCCTGGCTGGCATGAAATGTGAAAGTGTGACACTCCCAAAGCCCTTTGCCACAGCTCAGGAGTTGTAGTTCAGAGTCACCTGGTGTTACTGACCTGTAGCTGTGACATATTTTGAAGGAAGAGAACATGCTTTATGGCAGCTAATTAAGATGTTTATTCAGCACACATTCTATCTTCTCTCTGAACATAGATAGCTTTTATTCATGTCCAAAAATATAATTACTTTTCTGTTTCTTAACTCCCTTCCCAGTTTTGGGTACATGTGAATTAAGTATTCTACTTCTGCCTGCTAAGCTTAAGGATACAGTAACTCCCAAGCAAGCAAACTGTTTTGTTTATTCCACTTCAGCCAGAAAAAAAAGTAATGTGATATGATGTAGAAATGAGGGAACAAAATGAGGATCTCTGTAAAACAGTAAAATATTTCATCTATTTTTTTAGAAATTAATATGGAAAAGAAACACCCTGGGATGGTTTTGAACATTTATGTATAAACCTCCCATCCCCTTAATTAACCCTTCTTTTATTTTGCATATATACTTGTACAAGAGGTTCCTCGTATGTTGAAAAATTCTTCTATTTACATCTACAAGTTCAATTTCCAGGCATCTGTAAAATATGCAAATGTCATGATTTTTAAATAAATTATATGTAATGGCGGGTTTTGTAGTTATCAAATTTCGAATAACACAAACAAGCCTTTTCTTAGATGATAAGTCTTAAAGAAACTATCTTCTGGAAAAATTCCTGACTGTATTCAGTAGGAATAGTCCTATGATTGTTTATCACACTGAGGTTTTTACTGGAAGATTGTGTTGCAGGGAGGTGCATTGAGCCTGAACTCCCTTTGTGGTTATGCCATTCTGAAACGATGCAATATCCATTAAGGGCAGCACAAGAAGTGATTGCACAGGATTTTGTCTTTTTCCCTGGGTGTTAAGCTCAGCTGCTCACAGCAGTGTGATTTAAAATCTTATTGTTATAAACCTTGGCCAGAGGGCCTTCCAAGTCACAAAGGAGTCACAGAACTGAAAGCACGAATAAGCCCAGAACAGGTTGAGATAAAAGGCAGCTTCTGTTATGAGAATCAGAAGAGAGGAAGACAAAAGACAAGAAAGCAAGGTTTGTATAACATTACAAACATGCAAGCAAAACCAGCACTGGCACTGAGAACCTTAAAAGTGTTCAACTTTATAAAAAACCTAATGGTGATACTGCCATGAAAGAACACTTTGTGTACTGAGTATATTCAGCAAGCATTTCCTGAAGAGTCTGAAAGCAGAGCTTCATTCTGCAGCATCCCACTAGACCTTCAGTCTGCAAATTCAATTGCAGGAGTGCATGTGCTGGAGGATTAGCAAACCCATCAAGGCCAGAAACAGTGACAGAAATTCATTCTCTTGCAGAATTTGGCTATAATGGAGAAAAAAAAAAAAAAGGAAGCCATGGAAATAGTTAATTTGATTAGCTGTGATCCAAACAGGAGGAGAAACCACTGGCATACTCAAAGTCAAGGATAGCCACCTGACAGAGGCAAAAATGGTGCCAGAAACCTGTGAGTGAGTCTATTGCAGGAGACACTCAGTGCAGATACTGGCATATCTGGACTGCAGTGTATAAATTTCACCTCATCTGTACAATAGCATTTCAAGGGATTTGATACAATATCTGCACAGATGATATTTCAGGGAAAGGTGCATGAATTACTGGAAGAGTGATGGGAACTGAATTCCTGTTGATGAGGCTCTAGTAACATGAGAAACAAACCCCATGATATTCATATGATTCAGTTGGTATAATTTGAAATTGGTTCACAGCAATGGCAAGAGTGTGCAGAAAATATCCTTTGATCATGTTTTAGAAAAGGGAAACATCACAACTGAACCAAAAAGAAAAATAACCAGGACAGGTGATCTGCTTAGATAAAAGGCACTTGGGTTGTGTCACTTCGCAATTACTTTGATGAAAGGAGAAAAACAATGATTTCTGCATTTCTGAAGAATATCAGAAAGCGAACTGTGGGGATCCTCTTGACAGATGTGACAATGCATGTGGAGCAGCTATCCAGGACTTATGATGAATACAATGTTATTGCTATGGCTGTATCAAGGCTGCCCAGAGATGTGGTTAATGCCCAAGGTTGGGTTGGACAGGACTCTGAACAACTTGATCTAGTGGAAGATGTCCATGCTCATTGCAAAGATTGGACTAGATGAGCTTTGACATTTCCTTTCATCTCAAACCATTCTACAATTCTATGAATAGGACAGAAGAGTGCTCATGTCTGTTATAGGAAAAAATCAAATCCCGAGTTGTTAACTCCAGGGACTTGGTGCTAGGGCAGAGATCCATCTGATATCTAATCTGGGATCAGAGATTCCTGTATTTCCATAGAACCTAGTAGATGTTCCTGCCTCACCTATTCCCTGCTCTATTGTCTGTTTCACTTCTAGGAAGACACAGGGGAGATTCTTTTTGACATGAATTTCAAATTTTATTTGAGGATTTGGTTTGGTTTTTGTCCTGACCTGAGCCAACAGACATTTCCTCCCCCAAGATTTTTAACTTTAAGCTCTTTTTTTTCAGATTATATACTGTCTATCCCAGGAAATAAAATGCCTGTCATCCTGTCAGCAGTGCTTCTGGAAAAATGAATGATTACTGAATCACTTTGTTCTGGTTAATTCCAGCCCAGTTAGATCTTGGGGGTGACATTATGTCTGTCTTACATTCTTTGTTTCTGCACTGCATATTCTCGCCTGGAAATGTAGATCAGGCAATCGTTTTGACAGGCAGGCAGGTGGTACTATTACATTGGCAGTACCAAATCTGTCATGTTAATGTGCTCTCAGATTGAAATAGCTACACTTTCCCTCGCTGGTTGAAGTTTGTGTGGCAGCAGAGCATGTCTCCCTCCGTGGTTTAAAACAATGTCCTGTCTTATGATTGCTGCCTTGTTCTTGTGGTGGCTTATGGACTAGAATACTGATACTTGATGCATTTAATTCTGTGACTAATAATGAAACCAAGAGCTGTAAGGCAACTTCACAAAGAATCTAAAAGGAAATTGTTCTGGCCCAGCTGCTGCATAATTGACTCAGTTATCCATCAAAAACCAATTGAGGTGTCCTGGAGATACCCATGTAGAGCTGCCTGATAAGACACAAGACCTACAAGGGACCTGTGGCCTTATGGATTAGCAGGGGCCAGTCCAGGGGTGTAGATACCTACAGGCATCTCTGAGGGCACCAGACTGCTATACATGGGCTACTGGAGCAGGCAGAGGGGAACACAGCCTCAGGGATCTGTAGAAAGGCTTTTTCAACCTAGACTACCTTTTGGGTTGCTGTGTGGCTCTCCAGACTAACACTCCATCTGGTATTTTTTGGCATGTCCTGTGGTAACCAAGACATCCATGTGGGCAGGCAGACACAACACAGGAGCCATGAGAGACCAAAGATTTTCTGAAAAGGGGATGGTGTAGGGGTGTCAAATAGCACTAGACACCTGACCTGTTTTGCCCTTACTGTAATGACACATGGACCACCTGGCCAGCCTTGGGCACACAGAGGGGCCTACAGTAAGGAACTGAGTATTGCCCTATGTGTTGACTTCCTCACAGTGGTTTTACTGAGTAGCAGAAGAGAAAAACACCAAACAATGAGTTGGAGAAAAGCTGTTCAGATTAATTATTCAGATTAATTCAGGATGTCTTCCTTTTCCTTAACAAAAAATAGTGTGAATTTAAAAAAGACATTTGGTTCTTCTTTTGGACAGCTTTTTAAGAAAAAGCCATACGGCACAGAGAGACATTTTAAAAAAAGATATTTCAGGCTTGTTTTTCAACCTTGAATCCAGTGAAATGATGAGATGGACTTTTAAATGAGGGTGATTCTTTGCAAATTAAAGAGGAAATAAGAAATCTTAAGAATTCAAGCTTTGTTTAAAATGCTTAGTTAAAAACCAAACTGTGGCAGAATCCTCAGCCCTGAGAAGTGAGTATTTTATAAACTAACCTGAAGAAGATTTTCTAGACATTCCAAAGTATTTTTCATCATTTATTTATGTCCTTATATGCCCCAGTACCCTGGCTGTACTTGTGCAATTTGTTCTTAATTTATGTGTTTTGCTTGCTCCTAGGCTTATCATTTGTGAATAGCAGTAAAACTGAGCAAACTGTATGCCTGTAATTTTGTATTCTGGTCTGCCACCCAAGTGTGTTGAAGGAGGAGAAATTGAAAGTACATTCAGCATCTTACAGAATGCCAATCAATACTTTACACACTTTTTGTAATTAATTAGTGTTTCTCATGGAAAGAAAGGATTTCATTTAATGCACTATGTTAGTAAAATGTTTCAGGTTTTACTTACAAAAAAAATAGTTATTTTATTTCAGGAAAAAGACAAGGTAAATTAGTACATTTTCACATTCAGTTGGGATTCTCATTTATGACTCACAGCTTTGTAAATACTTCATATCTTTAAACAAATAACATGGTGATTCTGTAATCATGTTGCTGGAGAGATCCCTTTGAGAGAACAAAAGCAGTCAGATTCACCCTTAGTATTCCACCCATCCCTTTCAATATGCCAACTTTAAGTACTCTAAGTACTGAGATTTTCTCCTTCTTATAGGTGAGGAAGCAAGCTGTCTTATTTAAAATTTTAATAGCAGCAAAATTAGCTTATATTATCGCTCCAGTTCATCCAATACTTCCTTTCTCTGATTTTATCCATAAGTCACTTTGAAGCCAGTTGGTACAGGCACTGATGTTTGGCAATTGCTAAACATGGATCATTTCAGCTCTGATTCATCATAACTAATTCAACTGAGGTATCTAATTTGGAAACCTGGCTGCCTGAGGGTCTCTCTATAATTTATGAACCTAATAATTGCTGAGAGGTGAGATGAATCAAAGCCTAATTACATAGATGTGAAGCTTTCACATTTAATATAGGTAGAACAAGGAAAACCAAAGCAAAAAAAAATTTTTAAATCCCATAGTAAATTCACCTCTGAAGACCAGTATTAGTGAACAAGTTTTCATTATGCCAGCAAATCAGTGTCTTCAACAAATAACATCAGTTCCTTCCACTCTCCTTCCACAACCAGTAGCAGCCTGTTTCAATCACTCATATCACTGCAGTCCCTGGCAGCTCCCCTTCTCCTTCAAGCTTTCCCTTCTCTTTTTGGCTTCTACATTTTCTTCAGCTGTTTCATGTTCCTGCCCAAACATGTCATGCCAGATAATGAGGTAACCAAAACCCAGATGCAGCGTGACTGCTTTGTATGCAGATGAGCCTAATGCATACCCTCTTATCCCCAGGGTTAGTGAAGGTCTCAAATCTTACAGTAGGTGTCTAAGTTCCTCAGACAGTTCCTGGGAGAGGCTGGTTCACCTCCAAAGCACAGAAATGCTGCCCTAGCAATCCTTCCATAGACTTCACAGGGAACATGGACACCCTCAGTGTGTGTGAGCCAAAGGAACTGAAAAATGTCCTGTTGGCTCCAAGGGACTCAGGTGAAGCTGGGCTCTCATATGCCCAGAAGGGAGGGAGCCTGACAGTCACTGGGACAGGG
This sequence comes from Dicrurus megarhynchus, assembly GCA_013399195.1. Classification (NCBI taxonomy): domain Eukaryota; kingdom Metazoa; phylum Chordata; class Aves; order Passeriformes; family Dicruridae; genus Dicrurus; species Dicrurus megarhynchus. Next base: position 573,844 of record VXAD01001122.1, read on the forward strand.
GGAGGCCTTGTTTTTCTGCCCATACAACTATGCCTGTTGTAAACCCCACAAAATCTTAGAATGTTTTCCCTCTCCTCTAAGCACTGCCCGCAGCTCCCTCTTGCCTTCTCCCTTTCTGTCCTTCTGCCTTTGATTCCGCATGGCCTCCTGCCTCACCTTTGGCAGCAAAGGTGCAGTACACTCAGGTACATGAGAGCTCCACTCCATAATTTAAAAAGAGATTTTAAAAAGCTCAGAATTCCCCCAAATCTTTTAATGACAAAAAGTTATTTGCAGGTAGCAAGTGAATTTGCTTTCCAAGAAGAAACCTATAAAATAAAATATATATTACAGTAAGTACCTAATGATTCAATTTATTTTTGAGTGTTAATTTCATGTTTTAATATTACTGCTTGGTGTTAATTTTTTCAAGCTGCAGCAAGGTGTGTTACTGTAGTCAGTGCAAAAGAAAACTACACAAGGCTAAGTAGTTGTTTAAGTAAAACTTTCCTTAAAAACAAGCAAACTGAAAAGTAGAAGAGAAGTATGAAGTTATTTTTGACTAAAGGCTCTAGGATTTCTTATTCACAGAGAAATGCTACATGGTACATATTTAGCTTGTTTTGCTTTTTCTCTCACTGTGATTGTTACAGCCCCAGTTCCTGTTCCTCACTGGTAAGATACCACATGAATAACACCAAGGAGCATTTTGCACTTCTTAAGCTGTAGAATATCTCTTCATGTTCATGATCCTTCTTTTCTTGTCCTGTGTGTTATATGAGAGATAGCTGAATATACATATATAAAAATTGTTACCCTATACAAGATATTTAATGATTTATATTTTAATTAATATAACCAATGTCTTTTATTTTTATTTTAATGTTTTTCTTGGGTTTCCAGCAGAGGGAAAACCCATTCTGAAAGAGGAATGGATTCAACAAGAGAAAATATCTGTATGCTGGGATACAGGCATACTATATTGTTTCTTCTTCGTGATCAGATTGCAAGTCCCAGGATTTAGTGGAGTTTAAAAAGCACCCTGGTGCTCATGATCTGATCACAAGGCAAAAATAATACGGTAGGCCTGTTTCTTATTCAGTTTGTTGAAACAAGTGATTGTGACAATTGCCAAAATGTGTCATGTGACTGTGCATACAATAATGCAATTAATCGTAAAGAATACCTCCTTGACAATAGCACAGCTGTCCTGATGAGGCTTTATACATCGAGACAAATCCTATGTTGAGAACTGAGAGCCACACATATTCAAAAGGGTTTTGTTGCCTTATTTGAATACGTCTTATTTCTTACAGTACAGTGAGCACATCGCATTCCAGGAAGGTGAGATTAGCTAAGGCATTAATGTGATTGCCTCCAACATCCCTGAAAAACAATAAGGAAAGTGGTTTTATTCACGTGTTGTGTAGAAGTTTTGCAGGAGGGAGCTTAAGCTCTGGGCTAGTCTTCTATTATTCTGGCTTTCCTTTATCTATTTATTCAAAAAATAGCCTAAATTTATTACCTAGTTTTGAATATGAATGTAAATACCAAATAAAGTGAATGATACTGTTTTCTTTGGTGTTATTTTGTCTTTATTTATGGCTTGACTCACCAATCATTTCAGCAATAATAGGCTGATATATTGACATTTCTGTTGTGCAATCTGTGTACCACAATAAATAGAGACCACTAGGTGGAGATTTTACATTGCAATGTATGTTTGTATATTCTAAATTATACTTAGGATAAACACACATTCACAGTAACTGATTTAATTTTCCTTGGGAAACTAAAGTGAAGGCAGAATTTTGCTAAACTCATGACAGTCATGAGAACAAGCAGCTCTAAGGGCTTATGCTGACAAAGGACTGGTATTTTTTAGACAGCCAGTTGAAACACTGTGAGGTTCAACTTTGGTGAGGTTATACTTTTTGTTAAATGTCACACCTTTAAAAGTGGCTTGGTCTAATGGAATAAACAGATTAGGGATTTTTATCTTCACAGAAAAAGATATATCCATTTATCAAATGAAACTTTTGCATCATTTACTTATATCCAGTCAATAAGAGACATTTGACTACAGATCTTCTTGGGAAGCATCTCAAGTGTATTGTTTATCACTGATCTTCATAAATGAAATCATGGTTAGAAAACAGGATGTTTTATCTTACTTGATAACACAATATGTAAGAGTAAGAAATATGCAAATGTAAATTTTTGAGAGAATCCAAGATTAGATTTAGTTACATTGCTTTGAAATTTAAAGTAGGTTTTTCAGAAACTGCACAAGAAGTAGATTTTTTAAAATTGCCAGTGGCAAGACATAGCACAAATAGTGATATTTGATACTAGCTCATTAATGTATTTGATTTACAGGCAATAGATTCATTGATTGACTGAGAAATACACTAAATTGAACAGCTCAAAAGACCCCCCTGCATTTTTTAAATAATTTACATTCTCAGTATGATTACTGTAGTTTTTCCATATATGCTATGACCTTCTTTTCCCTGCTATGGTTTCCTATGGGAGTTAGTGAGGCTGGAAAGGTATTTCAACTCCTGCTCCCTCCATTGCTTCAGTGCTCATTCTGTGGAGCCTGGACCAAAGGCTGCTGGTGCCAGCTCTGATGCCAGCAGCTGCCTGTTGTGAGCTTGGCTGAGTCAATGTATCATTAAAGACACAAATCTGTTAATTTTCTTTGCCCTGAGCCAAAGGACTAGCAGGGAAAACCTTATATTTCTGCTAGAAAATCAAATAATGTATTTCCCTGGATACTGTTAAAAACAGCTTTTATGAGAAACCAAGCCTGTACTTTTCAGGTGCTGGTTTCCTTGATGGGAGTGGTGGAAAATGCTTACATCTCCCTCCCACACACTGTAAGCTCTGCCATGTTTGTAATTTTCTGTTACAGACATAACAGTGATATCTGCATGGGAAATTGTCCAAGTGCTAAATGCTATTTCAGTTTTCTTAAAGGAGTCTAGGTGTCTGCTAGTTGCATCCAAGGATTTCCAGTTTAGATCGTGAGATCCCAGTAGGCATTTTGAGCAAAGAGATAGAATTCTAACCAATTTTGCAACTTCAGGAATGTGCTTTAGACGCATGGTAAGGATACTCCTAGCATGGAAGACTCCTATGAGAAACCTACTACAGAAACCCAGATCCCAGTTTCGATCCCGATGGTGTGGTTAACATGGGGCATTGACAAGCATGATTCTTTCATGAAGATGTTTGAAGGTCTTAAAGAAAGAGAAGATCATGGAGGAAAACAAAAGAGATGGTTTAATGGTGAACATGGTGGTGGTGCTGAGTTGATGGTTGGACTTAATGATCTTAAAGGTCTTATCCAACTCTAATGCTTCTATGGTTCTATGAAAAGCTACTTGGATATTGAACAATATCAATATGAAAATCTGCAAGAGCAATACTTTCTCCCCTCTGCCAAAAAAAAAAAAAATTTAGCTGGTAAATAGTGTAATAGGTAAATAGAAGGGCCCAAAAAAGAACACAGGATTCAAGGTGCAGCCGCAGCAGTGCCCAGTGCAGGGGGATGTCATTTGCAGACATAACTGCCTGTTCCTTTCTTTTTAGATCAATGACATAAGCACATGCACTACTGGTGGTGCAGAAACAAACACATCACAGGTGATGAATGGTGCTTTCACAGTCAGGGAGAAAATGGGCACTCACAGCCATTTCAGTTTGTGTAGATCTCTGAGTAACCCAGGTTTCAAAATAGTGAGACCTTTATGCCTGAGATACCTGTTGACAAAATCATACAACATGGAAAACTGGAAGACACCACACAGATTGAAAAAAAAAAAAGGATTAGTGCTCTGTGACATGATCGACTACACAGGATGATGAAAAGCACTACAAGAAAACATCAGTGACATCAAAATAGTGCCCTTGAAATGAGCATTAGAAATGTGGCCATACTGTGAGAAAAAACCCTCAGTCCTTCTCAGGTCTGATCTGAGGGATCTAGGAAATGTCATTGGGAAATGACAGCAGGTTTATTTGGGGAGTTGCTTGAGCAATTGCCTTTCTCACTGTGAAATCCAGTTCATTTGGGTCACATTTCTGGAGCCAGTGTTTGAACACATGGTGTCTGAGGTCTCAATCTCTGTCACTGACAGAAGCTGGTAGTCCTGGCTCTCATTTTCCTCAAAGGTTGCGTCCACGTGACAATCCTGGAAAGGGAACACCGTTCAAAACAATAGAAAGAAGAGAAGAGCTTCTTACACTCCAACAGTAATGTTTACAAGTGCCAGTGGTGGGACCTGAGTACTTATCAAAGCAAATTTTCATGACAATTTCAGAGCTTAGTTTCATGACAAAATGAGGTGTTTCTTATTAGACAGACTTATTTTGTGTTTAGTTATTTTCATGTGGCAGGGAGCAAGACTAGATCTCTGTGTATTGTGTACAAAACTGCCTGCACCTGTGCAGATCTGGCACATCTGACCAACATCATCAAAACATGAATTTAAAAGGCAAATGCTGCACTATGTTGTTAAGAGAATGAACACAAAATTGACTGTATATTGATTTTGTTCATTGTATGTATTCCAGGACTCATGTAATAATTTAAGAAACTCATGTAATAATGTAAGAAACTTCCAAGATACTCACATTTTCTTTATCTTTGCACACTTGCTGGAAGCTTCATCTGGGAAAAAATGGATCTGGTTGCATGTGAATGACCTAAAAGTAGTTGGTACCTCATGTTTGAATTAGGTCTTTACTGGTCGGTGTTCAACGGTCAAAAATCAGATCTTACAGCTGAGTGAGCTGACACAGGGTCAGAGACAGGAAAGGACTCTGGGCACATTTGGTTTACAATATGCCAGGTGCAGTACATTGGGTGAGTTACCTTGCCTGTGAAGCCTGGGTAACCTCAGCTTCTTTGTCATCTGTCCTTATTGTTTAAATTCTGAGATGAAGTTTGAGTGGCCTCCTGGGACTGGGAGATGCTGGGAAATGACAGGTGTCCATTTGGTCTGTTTGGGAAGTAAATGTACTTGACTACTTGAACAAGGAGTAGCTAGCTGAAGGCCAGAGAACTTCATTGATGAGTTTTGAGACTGGCCTCTTTTAACTATTTTTTTTTTGTGAGCCAGACAGGTCTTCAAGAATTTGTCATATTAACAAGTATTCAGCCATACATAAATTTGGACAACTTTTAGGACCGAACTGACAAAATTAAATAGGGACCTGTCAGTCATCATTAGGAATCAGTAATCCTGAAATTCCTGATTTGGTAACTTCAGCAATATTTGGTGGGTGCTCATTACCCCACTGCTGGCTGCACAACCAGTCATCTTCTGTGAGTGGCCTGGGGCTGTCAGGCTTTAAGCAGTAGGGATGACAAACCCCAGGAGCATCCAGCTCACCTAATTGCAGACGTCTACACTTCAAAACGCAGTTCACACCCCAAGCTCTCTTTAGAGGAGAGACATAAACATGTTCTGTGTGCAATCCTTACGATCTGTGCTAGTTGACTGGTTTACCCTGCTGACACATATATTTTGTCAGGTGAATTCCACACTGAAGTGGGCCTTGCAGCAAAATGCTCACAGCATTCCCTACATACTAGTAAATCACCTAATAAATATCTATAGTAGCTCTACCTCTTCTGCAGTCACATAGTGCAAAGTGTGTTTAGGCATCTCTTTGCTTGTAAAACAGCTTTAGGCTGGAGACCAAAGGGAACTCTACTCGCAGGAGAGTTACGGTACTTGAAACAAGTGGAACTGAACAAACTGTTCTGTTTCCATGCAGCTGCAACCTTCTGGGTATTGGTGGAGGCCTGGGAAAAGGAATTCTTGAGGGAATGTCTTACACATGACTCACCAAATTTGTCTGATCACATGGAGAGTCATTTTGCAACCTCTTTTTAGAAAAGGATTGGACATCTTGATGCAACACCCCCAAATTACCTTGGTACGGTTCTTTCATCAGGAAGGCTATAAAACACTGATGCTGCGCTTCCTAGGACTGCACTGATTTACAGTCACAGAAAGCAAATGTAAGTAACACTTAAATAAAATTTAATATCCTACTGTCCATAATCTACAATAAGGGTAACTGAAACAAAACGTGTATTTGACATACATATAAATTTATGCATATGGACAAATCACAGAATCACAGAATATTCTGACTTGGAAGGGACTTGCAGAGAGGGATAAGGTCCAACTCATCATCAAGTCCAACTCTTAAACAAATAGCCACGCTGGTGTTGGACCTGCAGCCTTGGCATTATTAGCCCCGTGCTCTGACCAAGTGAGCTCATAATGGCAACATCTGAGAAACTGCCCACGGAATGATTTCCACTAGAGAATGCAGATGTGTTTAAGTCACTACACTTCTCTGAGAAATTAGATGCTTTGATTTTAGTGCAGACCAGAGGGAATACAGCATCTAAACTTGCCTCTTGCTTGCCAAGACACTTTCCCTGCTTTCTCAGATTTAAGGGAAGGGCTTTTGCAGGGCCCCAGCTTGGCAGCCCATCTGAAGAACTGTCCCAGTGCTGTAATACTTCAGCTGAGCTGAGGGTTTTGGGTTTATGAATCCTAATAAATAGACAGGAAGAAATATTTTAGAAGGGATCAGCATGAAACATTTAATGATTTTTTTTTTTAACATTTCAGAGAGAACTCTTTTCTTTTGCTGTTTACCCACATTCCAAACGTTTCCAGAAATGTAATTACCATTTTCCCGCAACTTTATAAAGCTTCAACCTGGTACTAACAACTGAGTTCTCCACTGGATTACCCTGCTACACGCTGATATGCATGCAAAAAGCTGTAAGAAAGTAAAGAAGTTCCCTGAGTGCATCTAAAATTCTAGATATCTCTATAATTATAGTAAATATATGTACCTAGTGAAGAGTCTTAGAAGTGTAAAATAGTTTAAGGGTGTTAATAAGGAAATTAAGATTAAGTTGGAACTCTGATAAATCAAGATAATTAGGCTTTCCATGAACCATATCAATGATACATGCTCATTCACTTTATTTCCTATAAAAGGTAGTAATGCTTTTCAGTGGTAAATAATCTATTGGATTTTAACCAGAATATGGATGCTGATTGTCTGTGTTTTCTTATATGGGATGGAAATTTTTTATTGCCTTTTCTGCTGATGGTGAGTAGCAATTATAAAATCAAATTAAGAAATCTCACGTAAATTGACTATCAGAAGGCTTCTAGACTATAAGCAGGGCAGTGACATAGAGAAATAGAGAAACCTAATGTTGATGCAAAATATTATTATAGGAGGAGTTTATAGAAAGAACCAAATGCTAGAACAGAATGATTTGTGTAGTCAAGAATCTCATACTGTGGTACATGGTATATCATGGAGAGTTACAAATTGTTTATGGTGAAAATCTCTGCATGACGATAGAAATGTTCTAGGACAAGACTGAAAGTCAAAAAGTGACAGTAAAAACCAGAAAGTTTGCATCAATTCCCGTAAATGAATATGTTTGGTGATCTCAAATTTCTGGCAAAACCATAGAAGACAATGAGAACAAATCATGACTGGACCAGATAAATGTAGAGCCAGTTGTACAAGGTATATGAGATTTGATAGAAAATGAGATAAATTTTTTAATGGATTGGTAGAAAGCAGGAATCTTTCTTACGTATGGACACTGTCAGTCTTTGAGGAATCAGTGCTAGGATGCCAGAGTGCAGTGTGGCACTTAATCCGTGGGTGAACTATAAACAGGAAACATGCAATGTGGAAAGTCATAAACACAAATGACCGAGTGCGAAGATGGAAGCTGAAGGGTGATGGTAAAGAAACGGAAGAGGCACAGAAGGATGGTTTGAAATACCCAGGACAAGAAAAGGAAGTGAAAGAGATGTAAGAACTTCACTAGAAGACAGACAGGGAGAGAAGATACAAAGCAGAAGATGGCAATGAGGTTGACACATTATCTTCTGACCCAACATGCTTCAGAGTCACAGATGTCACAAATGTGATGTAGAGGGCATCACACTCCAAAATAGGGATCATTTATTAGCCAGCACTGGTCTCATTGATCTGACTTCCTCATTTCTGTTTGGATTGAGAGTCAGCATGGAGATCAGTAAGACACCAAGCATGTATGTGCATATGCACACGTACCAACATATGTATACATCTAACACACTTAAAACTGTTGAAATCATCATAGAATAAGAATTCTTCATCTCTACTGGTAGGAAGCCCTACTCCCTACTGAGCATAAGTGCCCCTACCTGTGTGTGGGAGTTCATGCATCTACTCTAAAGGATTCAGCACACTGGTATGCAGTGATTACCCACTGTCTGCAGCAGAGGATAATATAACAGGGATTCTACAGGGATCCCACAGCTGGAGTTTTTCTGGAACATGCTTTTAGAGACCCTGTCAGTTTGCTTTGCATGGTGTAATTTCCTCATACATTAAAGAAAATATTCAATTATGTTGAAACCCCAGACTTGTCAGGCTTGTGCATCATCTGCTGACTATTAGTGATAAGATCATGTATTAGTTGGAGGAGCACACCTCACAAACACATTTTGTTTCTTGTACTTAACAGATGTTGGAATGCTCACCCCAATTCACAATTCTCTTCATCTGCCCCATTCCCACAGTCATTTATTCTATCACAATGAAATGCCCATGTGAGGCATGCCGTATGGTTTCTGCATGGAAAATAACCCTTTTGGCAGACACTTCCAAGAGAAATGTTTTCCATCAGCCAGGATTCTGAGAAAACATGGGAAGACATTTCCTCTATAGCTGATTAAGTTTCAAATTAGAAAGGCCTGATAAAGCTGCAAGCACCACATTTGAATACTTCATTTTTACTTTAAAATGCATTGTATGCCATTATAATTCAGCCTTTTGCATTACAATGTCAGCTACAAATGGCTTACCACCACTGAAATTTAAGAAGATAGAGCTTAAAATTTCTGTTTGTTTTTTTTCTCTCTTTCCCATCATCTGCAGAACATAGTGCTGGCCAGAATATCCATGCACTTTCCTGGTAGATTGACTCCTTGGAGGTGTAAGCATTAGGTAGCAGAACCCTGTGGCATGGCTGGGGATAGACAGGGAAGTGGTACGTGGGTGCTCATGGCTGGGGGAACGGAAGTCTCATGTGAGGAGAGAAATTCTAGCTGAAGGATGTGGAAAGCCACTACCCATGCTGAGGGCAGCTGAGCAACGAGGAAGTGTTCACTTACACATCAGAGATGTACAACTACCTGGAACACTTACTGCACACAATTACAGTAAAATCTTTGAGCAATTGGCAGGCCAAATCATAGTACAAATCTGCAGAGTTGGACTCAGTTTCATGGTTTTCCTTTTTTGCAAGAGTGAAATTACATTTATAGTCTTGTAAATCTCTAATTTAAACAAGATGTTCAAAGCAAGAAAAGAACTTTTATTTCCTCTGTTGGTGCACATCACAAATTACTGGCTCTCTGTACAACATTTGCAGGAAATCTGCTCTATTGTTTCATTACATATATGGAGCATATGTCCACTTGCAAAAACACTTCCCTTTCAAAAAGATTACAGGAACCAAGAAAAACTAATGAAAGAATGCTAAAACTGACAAAAAAAGCAAACCAAACAAAACAGGAAAGTTCTTTGTATCATACAGAGGTGATTCTATTTTTACTCATTACCCATGTCTTTCAAAAGAGAAGTTCAAATTTGAAAAATTAGATTTGATTGTAATCTTTGTTGAAGAGGTAGAATGTCTATGAACTCAGCTTGCAAAGAGACATTCTGACTGTAGATGCATGAGATTCCTCTGGGATATAGACAAGCTTAAAATGAAACGTATGGGATAAAATTATGAAGAGGAATGACAGAAACAAAGTGTTTCCATCCAGTTCCTATGAGATCAATGGACAGAATCAACAAGTATGGAAAGAACAAAAATTTAGCTAAATGCTGATCCTTGAAAAGTAAGTATGCTTTAGTCTTATCTAACTATGTCCTCATAATACTGCTTGATGCAAAAGATTGTATTTGAGATACATAGTTGATTCCTAGCCCAGGCTTGAGTTCCACATTAAATTAGTTTTGGATACTTCAAGATATTCTTTGCCTTGTGAGATTTTTCTAACAATCTCTTACTACAAAGCTTAAAGGTGGATGACAAGATTTAGACTAGCTTTTCTGAAGGCTTTTGTAGGGATCCACTGTGTGGACAGAAATAGGTAGTTTAGACTGGTTAAACTACAGATCTTTGTAAATCAGTGTTTCAACAATTAGACTGATAGTTTGCTGTTCTCATTGAAGTCCTTTGGTAGTGCCGCTATTTTTAGTTCTAATGTATTTTTTCATGAATTGAATCTTGCACAAAGGTTGGACTGGAAAAAGCTTTGTCTCTGTATTCATTCAAGGACAGAAAAAGCCTTTGTTTGAAGTACACATATGTGTTCAGTATAGCCTGACAGTCCCTTTTAAAGAACAGAGTGTATCCATGACCTCCTGAGAGAAGCAAAGCTGCAACAGAGTGCGTGTGGTGTAGCAGAGCTGAAAATGAACCCTGAGTCTGTCTTCCCTCTCAGCATTCAGTTAATTGCCCTGGCAGACAAGAAACCAGCTATTATTCAAACAGAAAGGGCTTGCTCTTTTAGTTTTTCTCTTTATGTCTCTAAATTCATTTTAACTCGTCTTAATTTGCTTTTTTATCAAGCATAGTGCATTTACTGCTCTGAAGGCTGCACCTGTTCCTGACACACTTTCCACTAACCCTGACACACTTTCCAGTAATGCTGACACACAAACAACAGTGTCATCTGCTGGGTATCCACATCCATTCTCATCAATGCCTGCAGTATTATGTGGAGCAGATCCACGAGACTCATGATTTACTACCCTATCTACAGCACTTTGGCTGATGAATAGATACAGATAAGGCAAAAGCTTCCCTTTCAAAGCAATAATGCCCTAAAGGCAGTTCTTTCTTCACCATGTGATAAAATACAGTCTTCAGATTTCTGCCCATGATGAAGTTGCACCTTCTCTACTTACTACTACATTTCCCCTATTTCTCACAATAAATTTCTGAAAGGCAAAAATCAACCAAACCATTGCATGCATTAAATTCATGCAACATGTGCACAGCTCTCGAACATGTCATTGTTATTCAGTGCTTTAATGAAATAAGTCTAAAAATTGATTGCAAATGTGGTAGTGCAAGCAAGGAATATTGGCTCCTTTAGTGACTGTGGTTGTAAGAACAGCTTTGTTTAAAGCAGAAAAACCAGAAGATTCTCTGCAAATGTCCAAGTTGTGCAAAAGCTCTCCGTTGCAATAAGACGGATCCAGGGATTTCAGCACTGGTCAAAATTGGTTTATTGAAAGCCCATAGTTGAATCAATACTGCTTGAAGCCATTGTGACACGTAATTGTGGCACATTTCAGATGATAACAGAATGTATCTTTTGATCCTATTGTTACTGCTCCCAGGTCACTGTGAGACAGTTTGCTTTACTTAGCTTCAAAATCACTGAAGTATTACTGACTGAGAGCTCAGTGGGAGCACAGCTGTTGTTCACTTATTACATAAGAAGGAAGAGATGAAAAGAAAGAAAACAACCAAGTCAAATGAATCATAAGCACATGAGTAAAAAAAATTTGAAAATTGAAAAAGAAATCTTAACATTTCTGGATCCTGCTTCAATAAATACACACACTAAAACACACACAAAATTATTTACTTGTGGACATATCTAAATTTTCATAACCATTCTTTTCCCAGTGTGTCTTTTCTAGCTGGGAAAAGAAAGACTTAGTCTTATAACGGATTGTCCATGGAAAAAAACCCAACTGGATAGATTCAAACTACAGGATGAAGATATTTGATAAACTGAAAAATGGAAAATTCTGCGGATTGTCAACATGAAACATCCATGCCTGAATGGTGGAGCAGGATTTAAGCAACAGTGCAATTTAGATACCATACATTTTTGAAATTTATGAAATCTATGAAAAATGGTACCATCATAGGGTTTTCACATAAATATAAAATGTACTTGCTTTAGGGTTCCTGTATTTACTATGATGACAGACTCTTCATCCACAGTGTTCCACAGGAAAACAGCATCCCTGAATGCTCTTTTTGAAATGAATGGGTGCTCTACCAGCTTATTCTTTTCTCTGGTTAAAAAATGACTCACACTATAATTCATGCTCACTAGTTGTATGATGCTTAAATAGGATAGATTGTGTCATTTTTAATAGCTGGGGGATTTTTATTGTCATTGGTACTCTTATTAAGGACTGGACTGTAAATCCCTTCCTGACACTGAGAAGCAGCTACTCTGAAGAGGTCCTATGGCTCCTGTGAACAGTAGTTCATCATAAAAAGAAAAGGCTTAGAATTCTGGATTTAAATATTTTATCCATGAATTTGTTACCAAGAGAATTTCTAGGCAGTGACACAAAAAGTCTGAAACTGCTGTTAAAGACACCTTTTATCACAGCTATATCAGAAGATCCTCCGGGGCTTATCAAGTCAGACTGATAAGACTTGTTCAGATGTTGAAATTTCAGTCACTGATGTTTTAGACACAGTTTGTCCAACTACCATCAACTACAAAGTTACAGCTCTGGTTTGAAGAACCTTCTTTCCCTTCAGGAGGGCGCCAGTTTTGTTTCTCCAACATGCCCAGGGTGCTGTATAGTTACTTTTCACAAGTCTTGGCATGTGAGGATATGTGAGGTTCATTCTGGCTAGAAGTCTTCGTGTCTCAGTGGCCTGCTGGGGAGAGCTTTTTTGGGGAATAAATGCAAAAAAGGGAGCTGGTTCTGGCCAGCCGTTAGAGGGCAGTAAAACACCATCTTTTTATTCAGGCCCTGCTCATGCACACGAAGGGCACTTTTTGAAGGTTAACCAGCCCTTCAGATACCAACAGGATTTATAACCAAATGATGTTTTCCACTCTTTTGGGGTGGATTCACATGTCTGTTCTAGGAATTGTCGAGTACGCACCTAGTGAAGCCTAAACAGCCTGTAATCAATACCCATTTTATGCTACAGATGTTTTCCATAGAAACATGCTGCAGATGGGGGTTTCCCAGGCATAACTGTGTCCTATGACATTCCCAAAGCTGCTATACTGAACATGTTCATTTAGGAGTAGGAAGCAAGTCGGGAGCTGATCAGGCATTCCCTTTCTCTTCATATTTCTGAACCACTTGGAACGCAGTTATGTGAGGGCTGTGGGGATTAATCCATGTGGGAAAATTTTCTCTGGTACAAATCACCTTCATCAGGGTTTTCCCTTCTACCTGTGGTTATTCAGGGCTTTTGAGCAGGAACTTGTTCTGCACTGCCTTGGAGTGCCCAAATGTCATCTTGAATTCGGGATGTCTCTGGAGCAGTCTGAACTGGTCTGGTTTGGCTAAAGGGAACAGAGATTTTACTGCTGGACCAAGATAATTCATGACAAAACTGGTTCAAGCCTTATTGGCAATTATTGATAGGGAGCATATGCAAAAGCAATTTGGAAGAATGGTAAAGTGAATATTCATTTTTTTTTTCTAGCAGTTCAAAATAAATACACATTTAATGGTATATAAAGAGGAAACAAAGATATGCTTTGGTAATAAATTATTTTCAACTTTTGTTTCTTCTAATCGAAACTGTAGCAATGAAAGCAATATATTAATTTGTGTAATGAAAAAGTGAGTCATTATATGTTTTTTATTAGCCACGTTGTCTTAATCCAAATGTTGAAAACATAATAAAATAAAGTTTATGTCAAAAACTTTAGATGAGTAGAGTTTCAATAACAAAGCACAGTGAGTTTAGCTATTTTTAAGTGAAATTCAGTGAATTAAACCACTGCATATTTCACTCCTTTGTAACAGGGTGTCTATAGAACAAATGAATAGGGTTCTCTATTACTTATTTTCTCTCTCTAACAGGCTGACAGTTTTGAAAATTTCCTGATAGCAATATGTTTTCTGTTTCAGTATCTTATTTTGATTATATTATAACCTGTCCTTTGTGCATTGTTAGAAAAAGAAAGGGGGAACTTCTCACAAGATGAGAAATTGCCATTCATGAGCTGATTACAGTGAGAACCATTTATTCATGTCTTTGTAAGTTATATAAGTACTTATGATAAGTACTTTTGCTAAAAGCATCAGTTTATTCTGTGTAAGTACATTGGATGAATTTAATATGAAAATTTACAGTAACCTTGTTGGACAATTCTGTCATTTATGAAATCAAATTTCCTCATGTGCTGGGAACACTTTCTTTTGCATAAAATTATGTGTTTTGAAATCATGTAAATGAAAATTCCTTACTGATTCCTTACTTTAGATTAAATACCTTGATAATTCCTTAATGCAAGAAAAGTTGCTTACTGTGTCCCAAAAGGCAGTCATGTTTATGAAGAATTAAGGAAGAAGCAATTTTACATTGGATTTCTAACAGAGGAACAAAATGAAGCAGAAATAACACTGCTGGCAGTCTGAAATCAGTAGAATTAAGAGAAAGGCAATAATTTATGGCCACTAAGCAGTGCTTAGGCTCTGGTCACCTTTGTAGCTGCTCTCACAAAGAAATCTCCAGTCCGGGTTGGCGTGGCATTGAGTGTGCCCACAGCCTGCTGCTTCCCTCTTCTAAAGGAGAAATCTCTGTCACCCATTAGCTTGTTGACAAGTGTTTAAAACTTTTGAGCAGTTCTGTTTGGCTTTGGGATTACTACTGCTCTCATCTGAGAAAGAGTGTAAGAGATTTAATTTTACTGGATCCGTGAGTGATTTCTGGCAAGGTTATGCATTATGGGAGAGATTTCTTTTATGAAAATACTAAGTTACTTTGTAAGGGAGATGAAAATTTCGAGTTTGCTGTTATTATGTTGCAATTTGGATTACAAAGATGTCAGTTTTATTTTTCAGATACAATGCTGTCTAAGTATGAACATCTAACTACTTAAACATGTAATCAAACACTGCATGAAGTTGGTCTGCTAAAGTCAGGTTGCTCAATTGTCTCCCAGAGTGATTTCTGAAATGACAGTTTCTCAAAAAAAATCATTACCCCTTTGTCCTAGTTATCATTCTGGAAAGCTAGTATTTTTCTGCTCCATGCTATGGCAGCCTTACATATGTCCCTCCCTTAATAAACTCCTTTTTCCCCAAAAAAGAGGATAACAAAGACATGCAGAAGATCTTCAGCTACACCAAGATCTTTAGCTGCAATGTACTGGACTGCAGAAGGCAGATGTAAAAACTGAGTGAATTAAAGGCTCAGTTCAGCCCTTGAAGAATGGGAATCCATTCTGTCACTTAGGGTGGCAACAAAGATAGTGCTTTGGCCAGGGGTCCAGGCACAGAGAGTGTGACAGAAGTGAGCTCACCTGCAAGAGAGAATGAGCAAAAGTAAGGTGTAAGGAGGACACTAGTGTAAAGGCAGTGTGTTGCTCAGGCAGGAGTTGCTTGATGAGCACCAGGCAGTGAACTCTGCAGACAATGAGCTCTAATGTGCTGCCTAAAAGGGTGGGGGAGCGCTCAGGAGAGTGATCAGGAGGATATGAGCAGATGTTGAGGAAGACCCTTGGTCAAAAGAAAGGTAGGATGTCTGCTATGGTTGTCAAACCTTTCATACTGAATTCATGAAGCAAACATGAGATCCCTTTTGAGAAAATGAACTTTCAATGAGATTTTTAAAAAATGAAAATGGAAGCTTATGACTTTTAGCCAGTCCCCTAACATTTTGCCATCCATCTAGTGATTTTTGAATGTTGCTGGATCGGGGCCACTGCTGTTTCTCATCAGGCTATGAAGAACGGCTATGTATTTCTAATTCTGTTTGTTGCCTAATTAAAACTGGCATCAGGAAAGTGACTGAACTGTCACGGGGAGAAATTGTTTTTATTCCTGTTTCAATCTTTTAAAACCAGAAAACTGATGTTCCTTTCATTGTGTACTGTCAAGGAGCTCTAAACAAGAAAAGCATCTGTGATACAGGCAGGACTGTAGAGACTACAATAGTGTAGATGTGGACAGGATATTTTCTTGTGCAGGGTTTCAAGGTTACTAGAGACAGTTAATTTTGGTCTCATTTTATCTCCTTTATTCTCTTTTCTCACTGTGTTTTCTCACATAATATTGTTTGTTGTTATCTTTAGATATGACTAGAACTGGTTCAAGGTTTTAAAGAGAAAGTATCAAAAGTGTTGCTTTGCAACTGGTGACTTTTCTTCTCAAATTTGTATCAGCTACACATTAATCCAACTTAATTCCCTCCAACACTTTCAACAAGCTAGCAGACTTGCAGGCAGTGCCTCATGATTTTTTCCCCAGACAACTCTAATCTCTCAGAAGAAAACATGTTTTACCTGTAGTTAAAATCCTATCTCTTAACATTCAGACAATGGAGTTTTTTGAGTTAATGAGTGGCGCTATCAGGTCAGCACTCCTTGCAGAAGACATTCCAGGGTGCTGTCATCAGGTACTTTTCTTGCTCAGATAGTACAAGACTGGCCTGAGGCATTCTGTGACATTATGTTGTCTTCAGTGTCTTGGTTTACCATTTTAATAACTCTTTCCATGTGCAGGGAAGAGCGACTTGCTTTCATGCTTCGCTATAGCATGAGTAATATCCCCTTAAAACAATGTTTGTTTGCTTCGTTCAGTTGTAGCTGCATTTATGCAGTATAAATTGTTTGAAACACAAAATATAGCACTGTTTTAAGTAAATGGGAGAGTAGAATAAAACTCATTGTTTTCAGGAGTTTTTGTGGGGAACTTTTTTTTTTCTGAGATGTCAAAAATACACTCAAAGAACTTCTCACCGGCCACAGAAGGACAGATTCCCAAGTCACCATTTCCATGAAAGCCAGTACAAAATTCTAGAGGAAGCCTTTGTGACATCAGGCAAGGGAAAAAGTGAACCCCATGGTTCCCTGAATACTGAAGTAGCTAACTTCATTGATTGTCCTATCAAAGGATTTTGAAACCTCCATTAATGGAAATAAGAAGAAAAAAACCAAACTATTTTTGCCTTCAGAAAAAAATGAAAGCAGCAGGTTATAAAAGTGAGTTTTTTGCATGCTCCAGATGCATATTCATTTTGGTATATCCAAGGAAGTTGTAAGAGACATGATGCCATTGGGACTTCTGTTGTATTCCTTTGTAACTGACAGCAGGTGTTGTCACAGAAAACTGAAGTCTGTGATGAGATTGTTGCTGGTTTACATGCTTCATTTTATCTTAATACAAATATGGCACTGCTTCACAGCCTGAGGCATTCCAGCCTGAACTACTGCTTGACCCCTTAACTAGAATTCCCATTTGCAATGGACCCTGTGACTACAACTTCTGCAATTCCAAAGATCAGCATCAGTGTTTGAAGCTGCGTTTTAGTGTATCCCTGTTTCAAGAATAATGCTGGAGGCATGTTCCTCCTGTCTTCTGCAGTTTCTGATTCCTTCCTTGCTTGCTTGCTTGCTTGCTTCCTTCCTTCCTTCCTTCCTGGCAAGGCATCTCCTTGGATGGAGACAACACCCTAATCAGTCTAATTGTTTCAGTGCTACTCCTGAACCAAGTTGTGGTAAAAAAAGAGCTGCTGGGAGTCTTTTTCCTGGGTGTCAAGTAGGAGGTCTGACAGCTGCCTCCTCAGTGGGTTGCAGGACATCAGCTGGAGGAGACAGCTTGTCGTTGGGAGTGAAACACGAATCTCAGGCAAGCTCCTTTTAAACTTCTAAATTAATCCGATCAAACTAAATTTGAACACTGGCCTTTTAATTGTCTGGCTTTAATGCATCTGTGTGTCTGAAAATGCACAAAATGCCATCCTTATCAAAAACCAGAAGCAGGCATACAAAGGCTCCATGATGCTCCCACCCTCAATTTTCAATATTAAATATTACCTTTGCAGCAATGTTTATGACAGCCATATCCATAAAAACTCATCAGAATTGCAGGAAAATACAGCTTGAGGATTTAGAGCTGTCGCCTAGCCTGAAAGGAGGAATGAAAGCTTTTTGTTGAGTGATTCACATGTCTGTTGTCAGCCTCTCCTCGCCCTCCCCAGTAAGGTTGCAGAGCTGCTGCCTTGCACAAGCCCTGCTGAAGCTGTTTTCCTGTGCCTGGTCATGCAGCACATGAGAGCTCTGGGCTGATGTTGCAGGTGACAGAGGCCTTAATGATGGAAATCATGCTGTTAGCCTGTTTGTCCTAGAGACCTTAAGGTAGGCAGCAAAACTGTTAATTGATTAGAAATATTCACAAGCACCCAGTAGGTGTTTTAATTTTTATTTGGATGCTGTGTTACCAGGCTGCCCAGGGAAGGTGAGGTTTTTCCTTAAGGCCAATTGACCTCATGGTGAACTTCTGCCAGATAAACTGGTCTGGCCCCTTTTCTCCAGTTCCACAGTCACACTCCCTTTGCCATCCAGCTCTGGCACAGGATGGTCACTCTCTGAAAGAGTAGCTTTCTGCTGGTTTATGTTCTTTCATGAGCTCACTGCTCATCTGCCAGGCGCCAGAGAAGCAAGAGAGCTGGTGGGAACCTGAAGCCAGGAGCAGGTAGGGGTAAACAGGACCGTTCCCATCAGAAGTCACTGTAAGGTCTCCCTCTGCTCTGGAGATCAAGGTTTATGCCTTTTTTGGTGCATTATTCTGTGCAAAAGTCATGCAAAAAGTCAGAAGAAATCCACAAATAATCAGAGAATAGGATGAACCCAGCACTGCAATACTTAGCCTTACTTGGCTACGGTTAGGTACTGTGAATTCCAATGCAAATATCAGGAAAATGGTGTTCACTGCACAGGGAAAAATGTACTTGTATCTTTTGACCAATTGATTTGACAAAAGTTGCTCTTTTTTTCCTTACATTTGGTGTGTTCAGGTTAAAAAAATGCAATATGAACCACAGTAATGCTTTTCCAAATATTGTGTAAGCTATTTGGTTTACTGCCAAGAGGGCATGTAATGAAAATTAAAAATAGAGTTATTATCAAAAAAACCCACTCTCTGCATGCATTACTACTGGCATTTGTTGAAATAAGAAGATACACAAAAAATTATTTATAGATTTTGTGAGTTACAACAGGAAATGAAGTAGAATCAGAATGACTCATGGGGGAATATTTTTATGGAATATAATAATAACTGAAAACATTTGTGACATTAACTGAAAGATAAGAAATATTCAAAGAATTATTGAAGGATTTAACACAATAGAACCATATGCTTAGATTTAAAATGTAATTGTCCACAAATTTAACACATTTAAATGTTTTAAAAATATATTCATATGGAAACAGCCAAAATTGCTGAGAAACTGCGTAGCTCACAAAGACACCAGACCCTTCAAAATTAAGATGAGTTATTGACATAAAATATTTTACACTGTCTCTGTGGTAATGAGAGTAGTTTATTTTTAAGAATTAGAAAGAAACTCTTGGGAACATTAATTTCCTTTGGTAGCAGCACCTGGTGGGCAGGATTTTTTTAATTAGAGGGTACCCCTGTCTTTGGAGTTTATGGTTTATTTTGGGGTTTGACTACAGCAGAATATGCTGGGTTCACTTGGTTTTTCCTGAATTTTAATGACAAGAGTGAGAAAAGTAATAGATTCCTGAAAAAGATAAATTAAAGATAAAACACTGCAAGAAGAAAACTGAATTTACAATTAAAATTTATTAAGTAGGCTAAATTAATTACCAAATCAACATAGCAGGTAATCAAGACAACCTTTGTGGTTGACTCAGGTGAGGATTGCATTTTTTTGCTTTTAGATTTCAACTTCTTCCACCTACATACCTACCCAGAATCCTAACTGATATATTGCATTTGCATCCCAGAAGAAGGATGTTGGTATGTCTTGACTATACAAACTTTACAGAATATAAGAAATGGTGCTGGTCTTAGGTATTTGTCAAGAAATTTTTTCTGGTTCTTTTCAAGGAAGCACAGATTCATGAGGGCCTTAAATGGTAATGCCTTAACACTTATGCCAGAAATTATATAGTACAGGGCTTAATATGTAAGTCATGTCCTTCCAGGGTGAGATGCGCATATAATTAATGCTTTATATGAGTTTTATGGAAATTTGGACTCCCTCAGATGACAATTCCCAGCTTCTAATAAATTGAGCTCACTGATTAGAACTCAAAATCAATGTCATTAGCACAAAGTTTCCAAAAAGATATGCAGAGAAGAGAAGATTTCAACTCCTGGGCCTCCTAGTGTGTGGGTACCTCATTTCAGATGCATGATAGTAAGTTTTGCTTCTCTGCATGTAGGAATTCAAAGTCTACTTGGCAGTGAAAGCAAAGGAAGGAGAGACAAGTATCAGGCACATGTATCTAGTGCTTGAGACTATCAGTGGTGGTATCATCATGGTCCTCATAATTTTGTGCTACGAGAGGCATTTGATAAAGTATATGAACAATCCTGAAAGCAAAAAAATGGTTCCTTTGCTTTCCAGTGAGCACTCATATTATCTGTGCTTCAAGCTTTGTGTTCCTTCTACCCAAAAACTAGCAAAAAATTCACCACTCTAACACAAAAGGACGGTGTTCCACCCAGCAAAGTCTACTCCTCACACATTAAAATGAGAAAGAGAAGATTCAAGAGGAGATGTGACTGAAAGTAAAGTCCCTGCAAAGAAGGAATGAAGTAATGTGTGAGACACAAAGGAGACCAGGAAGTGAGAAGGAAGGCACTGTACTTGCAGGGTGGGCAGTTGCTGACTGGGTAAGTGCGTTCGTTGCACATTAAATTCTTGCAATATTATTTTTATTTTTATGTTCCCTTTCCTCAGTATCAACTGACTTACAATGAATGTAAGGAATAGTTATTTATTTTGACATTAGGTGCCTTGAGACTGTGGGTCTGACCTGAAATAAATAAATTCACAGATGAGATCTTTCAGTTCTTTGGAGGACCTAGGAGCTGAGTCTGTCAAGTTGGGCAGTTCATCGAGAATATCCTGTGTAGGACCTTTGGTCTGACTTTTAGAAACATAGCTAATAAAGCTCAAACCTGAACCCCTCCCATGTAAATTGTCCTCTGGTCCTTCTGTTAATTTTTTCTTTAAAGCCTAGGAAATGAGTCCAGACGGTAATTTGTAGCTGTTCTGTTTTGACAGAAATAAGATGTGTATGTTCCAGTGAAAAGGTTATCAGCAGGGGGTTGTTAGGTGCTTTTGCAGGAAAAGCTGTCACAATTCCCTAGCTCCCAGCAAGTCTTTTGTTGTTTTCCAAGTTGTTGAACTTCAGAAAAGTGGTAATTAAAATCACTATATCTAAAATCCTCTGCTTGTCATTCCTTCCAGGAAAACACTTTCTCTGTTCATGTATCATTTTGTTTTCCTAACTGCACAAGCTTTTGACAAATATTTACCTAGCAAGCAAATCATTAAACATGGCTTTTCTTTTAAAACTGGATTTGAGGGCAGTTAAAAATTGACCATTGATGGACAGTTGAATTCCTTTGAATGGGTCAGTTTACCAGCCTAAATTCTCTTTGTATCTTCATGTGTGCTCATGTAAAGCAAATATTTCATTTTCTGCTTACATTAAAATCTCAAAAGTTTTGTGATTTCTTTCTCCTCGATTCTGAGCTAGTGCAGTAATTTGATTAACTGCTAGAAGTCTGGTGGCACTCTGGAGTGCTGTCCTTGTTGGCTTAAGAATACCACATCATACTCATTAAAGTTAGCAAGGCTACTCACTTCTTTTTTATATCTAAAATCAGTCAGCTTCTACAAAGAAATCCCTCATTGCACATCTCAGAATACATTGAATTGGTTAAAATATGGTCTCAAAAGCTTCAAAGTAACAACCCAAACAGGTAAAGAAAGGCTGCCAAAGTGATGCAACACTAGCAGTGTTCTCCTTCAGAATTTAATCAAAGGTAATTCCCAGTACAATGACATGCAGCACTTCTATGGGAGCTTTCTCACGGTAGTAGGACAACAGACACATGCAACCCTTTTCTGTACAGACTCTGTAGGTCATATTTCTTGTAGTACAAAGGATGATAAAAATAATCAGAAAGGAAAAGAAAAGACAGAAAAGGAAAAAGATTACCTTTGGCAAACAAAAGGGAAACCCTGAAGTGTATTTATTTATGATGGCAAATTCTGGAGGTGAACGAGCTCTCTGCTTTTCCTGTCAATTTCTCTATTTTACTTCTTGCCGCACCCTTGCTCCTTGGATACAAATCTGCTTTCTGCTGTTAGACAAAAAAAGCACACTTGGTTTAAAAAAAAATTGCTAGGCCATTGTGGGGTTTTTTGTGTTTGAACATTTACTTGACTTGGTCTGTGATGGTGCAGCTGTCAGTTGTACTTCCTTCTGGCCTCCTGCAATTTTGTTTGATGAAGAGATTCAGGCTCACTCTGTTCAACAGCTAGCTGGCCTATAGAAAAAAGGACACAGAACTTTAATAACCGAGTTACTTACATAAATGCTGAAAACACACTGAGCTTCTAGAAGGAGAATATACTACCTTCCCAAAAGAAGTCCAGATTCAAATCCTGTTTCCTGTGCAGAACTGCAGGCCATGTAGCAGAAACAGGGAACCATCTACTTTAAAATTTCTGCTTCAATTAGTAGATGCCCACCAAGTTCCTGCAGTCAGTATCTGTTTCCTGCCAGCCTACCTGTGTGTCAGATCTCATGGAGCTTGTGTGGGAGCAGACTGCAAGAGGCCTCCAGTGCTCCTGGAGGCATCATGCTTAGTTGAAGCCTCCACCCTGGGTTTTTCTCACAGTGCCTCAGATTGAATTCCTGGCTGTATTTCCAGAGATTTCTGGAAATTCCTGTTCCTTGAATGTGTCATTTGCACTAGAAATATCAATACATATGTTCTGAGTTCTTTAATGATTGCAGACATGTGGGTGACTGTGTGGTTCTGTGACTCCATAGCCAAACTTAAGAGACTGAAAAACATGAATAGATGTAATTGCCATCTTAGTTAAGTTTTATTTAGTCTTTCTCCCCTAACATATGGTAAACATTACTGGAAAGAAGATTTTGAAACCTGTTAGGAGAAATCATGAAAATCATGTTAGAGGAATCTAAGTGGCTTAGTGTAAAAGAGGAGATACTTAAAGAAAATATGCGAGTAAATATTTGAGACTATAGCATTGTTAGAACCAGTGTGAATGTGTGTGGTCAAGAAGTTTCCATACCTTTTCCATAAAATACATTCTAAACTGTTATTTTCTTCCTCAGTTGGCTCATATACTTAGGATGACTCTCAATTTCAGTTCATTGCAGTTCACCTTCAAATCTCAAAGCTGCATTGTTCAACAAGTAGTCTCATAAAAGAGAGAGAAAAAAAAGAGTACCCTGTGATTTATCAGGGACATCAAAATACAGCACATTTTGTGGATATTATGTCAGACTAGACACTGTATCAAGCTGTCCACAATGGCTTTAGCATGATCTCTACATTTCAAGAATCCTGAAAGAAAAATTGACTCATTTCCCAGGATAAAGTTATCTTACATCCAGACTGGTGTTGTGCTGGAGGAATATGGCATGCTCATAAAATAAGTGACAAGCAATAAAATTGTTTTCTGAAAGGTACCTAAGTTCAAAGGCAAAAGAGCAGGCCACCACACAGCTCTCTACACCAGTTGTTGCTTTGCATGTGACTCACAGCACTATGTGTATGCACCTCGTCTATAAATCCCTGTGCAGTGAAATGTGAAGGTAAACCTTAATCCATAAAGTTTTAACAAACAAAATATGGTTATAAAGCACCCAGCAGTCGAGGAGGCATAAATCTCTCATGGCAGAGATGAGTGACCGGGGATGGCAAGAAGAAAGAGAGAGGGAGGAGAGAAACTACAGCAATCACTGTAAAACAGTAACATGTACTTGTAATCCTTAGGATCAACTAGGACCTCATTCTACGAATGCCAGAGGTATTGTGAAAATGCTCCTGCTTTGGAAATTAAGGACAGAGATATTAAAAATGCTAATAAAACTATTCTCCTTGTTTAAACTGAGCCACTGGAATTATGTTGGCAGAATTAAATAGCAAGTTATTAGAAATAGATTCACCTTTTAAACAGGCAAAAGCATTTTCATGCTGAATATGTAAACTAGGTCAGCTCTCATTTAAATTCTGTAAAGCTTAAAAAAGGACGCCAAAGGGAATGTGATTTATTACTAGATCCATCTGGCAGATCATAGAAAAAAGCTAGTGTTTTAATTACCATTGCTTTGTCAAATCATAAAAACCACAGAAATGTGTAGTGAAAGGGACCTAAAATGAATCTTTCATGTGTTCCAGTAATCAAGTAAGATTACACCTCTTCTGAGAGATACTTGGCTGAATCACAATCATCCAGGGCTGGGGATTTTACCATCTTTCTTAAAGCCTGTTAAAGCTTTTTAGCACTTTCTTCTATGTTAGCCTTAAAAAAGGAAGGTTTTCTCTCATATCTGCCTGATACCTCTATTCCTGAAAATTAAAATAATTATTTTTTCTTCTAGCTTTAGTAGACATGGAGAAAGGCCACAATACTCCTTTATTACTGCAACCTATACAAAAAACTCTTTTGCTCAATTATTTTCTAGGCTACCTGAACCCAGTTATTTGGATTTTCTTTATAGACCATGGTGCCAACAACCTCTCCAGCTGACTAACCACCTGTACCTGCCTGACACACCTTTGACAGATTTCCTCACAGCTGATGAAGACCCCTTATAAAAGCCAGAATGGCATATTTGCAGAGATGTTCTACCTTTGAATATTGGCATGTTCCAGTGGCAGGATCAGGGAGGCTGGAGGTGGACAGAGGCAGTGATGCTCCATTGCTGCTTTTCCTATCCTCAGTCTGCCCCTCCACGTCCAGCTCCAGGAGGTGATTTCAGCTGAGGGCCACAGGGATGAAGGGCAAAGGCTTCTTCTTCCCCTCTTCTCAGTCCTGAGGCTGCACAGAGTCCTGAGAGAATGGGACAGAAGAACTAGGGAAAATTAGGTGACCTTGAGAATTGACAGTGATTTCAAAAGCTGGCTGAACTGAACAGGGCAAGATTCTTCTATCACAGCTCTTACAGTTTGGGTCAGGACGGAAATTTGTGTCACATATATGAGAGGTCAAATGATTGCCTTGGTGTCATTCACAGGTGACAACTTAGAAGTTTAAGTTCTGTGTCCTAAGTGCTTGTTTTCACAAAGATTCTTAAGAAACTGCTATTTAAGGCTTCTCAAACATTTTCCATCTGATGGTGTCCTACCAGGTACCTTCAACTTTTCTGGTATTCATTGTTCAGGCTGAAATTTGATATCTTTTATTTTGAGAAGGTACTGCTTTAGCTGAGCCAGAATTACTCTGTTTCTAGTGATAATACAATATATGCAAAAAGAAAATACCTTCTCCATCATGAAAAACAAATGTGTGATTGCTGTTACAGAACTCTAGTATTTCTGGCTAAACAGAAGGAATGAGGTTCACCATATATGTTATTTTGGGTTAATAAAACAAAACTGTGAAGATTGAAAGACATTTTTTCATTTGCACACACAAGAATTGATTCTCTTCCTGTTGTTACACCTTCTAATCCTTTGTCAGTGTTTTATCTTCTTTAAAAAAAAAAATAAAAGAATTTTGGATTGACAAAGATATAGGAAGAAAGAGGCTGAGTGACTGGATAGCCACAAGCAGATCTCCTAAGGTTTTCCTAGGGGCTGGAGCATGGAGCTTCACCACAACATCCCCTTTTCCTCTGCAGCTGGAAGAAGGCACAACTAGGAGAAGGCAGCATGGCCAGACCTGTCTGAAGGCTTGTGTGGTGCCTCCTGAGGTGAACTGAGCTTTTCAGACTGACAAGCAATGACTCCAATAGGGTGGAGGGATGCCTCCTAGGAAAGAAGGAGAAATTAAAAGTTTTATTTTTGTTCTTGTATTTCTTGGGCAAATGTGCTGTAGAATTTTTTAAAATACATTTTAGCTCTCCATATGTGTTTGCACTACTTGCACAAAGAAATTAGATAGGGTCTTTTGATGTTGTTATAACATAATTATTTAGAGTGAGATTTATGTGCAGTATTAACACACATTACTGCTATTAGTTCAGTATCCCAGACAAGGACCTTATCTTTCCATAGAATCACAGAATCATAGAATGGGCTGAGTTGGAAGGGACCCATCAGGATCATCGAGTCCAACTCCTGGCCCTGCACAGGACACCCCAAGAGTCACACCATGTGCCTAAGAGCAGTGTCCAAATGCTGCTTGAAATCTGGCAGGCTTGGTGCTGTCACCACTTCCCTGGGGAGCCTGTTCCAGTGCCCGGCCACCCTCTGCGTGAAAATCTTTCAACCAAAACCTCCTCCAACACAGTTTCAGGCCATTTCCTTGAGTCCTGTCACTGGTAACCACAGAGAAGAGATCAGTGCCTGCCCATCCTCTTGCCCTCGCGGGGAAGTTGTAACTGCAATGAGGTCTCTGCGCAGTCTCCTCCAGGCTGAACAGACCAAGTGACCCCAGCTATTCCTCATGTGGCTTCCCCACAAGGCCCTTCACTGTCCTTGTGGCCATCCTTTGGATTTGGCTCTCTGACAGCTTAATGTCCTTTTTATATTGTGGTCCTGGAAACTTGGGCACCCAGTTCTCCAGGTGAGGCTGCAGCAGTGCAGAGCAGAACAGGACAACTACGTCCCTTGACCTGCTGGTGATGCTGTGCCTGATACACCCCAGGACATTTTACTCAGTTCATTGTCATTTCTCTTTAGACACTTTACGGCCTCCGTTACAAATGGTTTTTAGTTTATCTTATTAGTGTTTTTAATTCTTCCCAGCTAAAGAAATAAACCCCATCCCTCTGCATCCTCTCATAAGAAAAGAAAACACACACAAAACCCCTGTAGCTAGGAACTTCAATCATTGTGGTGTACTTTAAAATCTGCCTTTCTTACATGCCTCATTCATTTCAGTGTTTACTGGAGAAGGGCATTTTTAGTAAATGGAGCAAAAGTAGATACTAATTTTGTATCACAGATTTAGAAAGCTAGGAGAGTTAGTTATGGATGGGAATCTTGTACCTGCTCAGGGGAATAATACAATTTTCCGTCCTATGACAGTACTTTACCTTATTATTTTGAAGAATTTTCTTTAGTGTGTTTTGTGAAATGCTTTGAGATCTCAGAGGGAAAAGTCTTATGTGAGAACTCAGCCTTAAAAGATGCCGAAAATGCTCTGGCCAGTAAAGCACTTAGACAGGTATTTACCTCAAAGTGCATGGGAATACCCCGGGGCATAAATATCTTAAAGTCAAATACATACTTCTGTGCTTTGTTGGATCAAAACCACAGCTCTCAAATCCTGGTGGGACTGAGCCCTCATGCTTTTTATAGAGTATTTGTTTACTGAGTTTCATAAATCTGAGTATTTAGCTCAGCTCAAATAAAGTGCTAGAGAATGTTTCCAAGGCTGTACTGCCTCACTCTATATCATTTGAGGTCAGTAGAAAGCTTTATTTTTGTAAGAATAGGACCAAATCTTCATGGTTTGATAGATTCCTGTGGAAATCCTGTTCATCTATCAGACAGATAATAAATGTACTGAAACTGAATAGTAAATGATCAGAATCTGTGTCCTAAAGTTATACACAAATAATAATTCTTGTTGCTTACCAAAAGCATCCAGAAATGTCCTGTGCATTTCACAAAGAAGGACAGAGGGAAACCCTTTCCTCAAGGCATTTCCCACCTGTATGTATGGCAATGCACCAGGGGAGCATCATGTGTAAGCAGGGCTGTGAGAAGGGAAGGGGAAGATGAGCTGGGAATATACCCACACCTTAGGGGCACAGCATGAGCCCTGCAGAAGCACTTCCAGCAGACAGCCTCTCTCACTGCAGAAAGAAAGAGTTAACAGCCTGACACTTTGGATAAAAGAGGTAAGCCTTCCTTTCTCACTACTTCTCAAAGATGAGAAGGTAGACAGAATCATAAAAGGTAATAGTTACAAGAAGCAATTAAAAAATAAAGAGGAAGGCAAACTTAGGAAGCCCAACAGAATCAGGCTGTGGATTTCCTGCAGAAATAAGAAAACTAAGAAAGTACTCTCTGGTAGGCTTTCCTGCTAGGCTGTGACCGGAGTTCAAGAATATGCCTGCACTTAGTGCATACAGAATGCCAGAGCTGTGTGTGCTGTTTTGGTAAATCATGTCAGCATTGCTGAGGGTTTATTTTTAGCACAGTGTTAACTATTGCAACTACCTGGATGTACTGTGAGAACCTGCCAATGAATATCATCGGTACTTAGCCAATAGTTATACTGGATAGTACTCATGATCTCCTAATCCACCTTTTACAAGCATTCAGGGTTTTTTTGGTTGAGGGTTGATTGGTTGGTTTTTGGGGTTTCTTAAATCCTTTTCCTTTGTAAGCTCTAAGTGTGGAAAACTACTGGTCTTTTCTCCTAGTAAGGGTTGTTTCTGGCCTACAAAATAAAAGCTGGAGAACCACAGGCAAGATCAGAAATCAAAAAACTCAAATAACTGAGAAGAATCTGAATCAAAAGAGTAGAAAAAATACCAACAGTGCATGAGACATGTAATTTTATATAAAGAAAAAAGTAGCAAGAAAGTAAGTGTACATTAAATATTAGGAAAAAACTTTTAATCAGTCTGTTAAAGGAGCAACCATCAAGTGTGCAGAAAAAAATTGCACTCATGAGTCCTAGTTGTTGTAGCCAGTCCTTAGACACAAACCTGCTTCTAAATGAAAAAAAAAATTTATGTTTGGCATAGATCTTCAGTTTATCATAATATTGAACATCCAGACAAATCACTCAGTAAGAGATAGATAAATAGCAAGATCTTTCATCTGCATATTTGCACTCTAAGTCCTGCTATTCTCAGCACAGTGCAGTACTCAAAGGAAATGGAGGTAAACCATGACAAGATTTTTTTTTTCCCTAAAGTACATAGCTCTACAAGTTTATGGCTACAAATAGTTTAGGTAGCAATTATTTCCAGCATTCAAAGTGATGATAATTTACCATTCTACTGAATAACAGGAACATGCTTCTTGAATAGACACTGTCAAAGATCCTTTTTTGTGTCATAGGGACAATGGCACAGTGACTGTTGCAACCACTGTATTCTATGTTGATGAGAAACCCATATTTCCATTGTGTTAGGTCCTAAAATTCTGGAAGACAGAATTATTTTATTACAAAATACACAAAGTAATGGTATAATTTCTTAATTTTTTTCAGCTACTAACTTCTCATTTAAAAGCTAGGCCATGGTTTACTGGTTTATGTTTACAATATTTTCCAGGTCTTGCTTTACTCTTTATGAATTCATACAGGACCCTCTTGTACACATATGCTCTTTGAAGTTCAAAGAAATCTATTAGCACTTAAAAGAGTTTTCGATCTATCAAACCTGAAATTTAAGTCCATGTGAAAAATCCTATGAAGGTAACTCTGTCACGAGATAGAAAAGAGAAGAAATATGGACATTTTAAAATAAATTCACAGTAAATAAAACATTAGCTGTACCTTTTTATATATAAGAAGTTGCATTATTTTCTCTCTTCTTAGTTATTTTGCAGTTTGTTTTGGTGGTTAGTAATTAATTTTTTTTAAATTACTATGAGTAAACTGCAGGGATACTTCCTCTCCTGGATATCCATGAAGCAAATTACTTTATTCTATTTGTGATCTTTCTGTTTTCCATGGCTTTGAACACAGTAAAATGCTGCATTTTATAACAATTAGATTTTCTGCAAATTTCCGTGATAACAAATGATCAATATTTCTTTTTTTGCCAGCAGAGTACATCGATGAGCAAATGCCAGAAGCAAGGCAAGTATGATAAATTACTGCAGAGATCAATACCGTTATGATTCATTGCAGGAAAAGTCCTATATTGCCACTGTTGATTCATTATTTTGTGAAGCATTTGCTGTGTGCTGTGGACCAGATCCCAATGACAATTACATCATTAACAAATCTTTTGCTAATTTAGGGAATTTTATGCCCTCTCCTCAATGAGACAAATATGAATGACTGCAGATTAATTTAACAAGCAACACGGGATCTTCTTCCAAATTTCCACTGGTTTGTCTCTTGTCTGGGAGCACAGGCTGCAGCAATGGCTGAGGGATCTGAACCAGCTACCCTGGGAGTGGCTAATGCCACCACCCAGAGGGAGCTGCTGAAGGGAGAGGCTGCCGTGCAGCCCTCAGGCTGCAGAGATGCCATTCAGAGATGCAGAGATGCATCAGAGACCTTTCTTCTGGGGCAGGGACAATCAGCAGACCTGCCTGTGAAAGGTGTGCCCAGTGGAGGACCTCCTGCTGCAGGTGGCTAAGCTGCAGGATGTGGTGAGAGGGCTGCATAAGGTTGAGAAGGAGGTGGATAGCTAGGTCCAAGCACAGCCGCAGTCAAACAGCCAAAAACTCCACCAACAGCACACATAGAAAGGACGAGGGGGCCAATAACACGGAAGAATGGAAGCTTGCAACAGCAAGGACCTACAAGAGGAAGAGGCTTCCCCCAAAGCCTGATGCGCTCTTGCAGAACCACCTCATTGCTTTGCAGGCTGAAAAGGAAAGATTTATCACATCAGGAGAGGGGATCTGCAAGAGAGCTGGAGAGGAGCTTTTTTACAAGGGCATGTAGTGATAGGACAAAGGGGAATGGATTTAAACTGAAAGGGGGCAGGTTTAAATTAGGTATTAGGAAGAAATACTTTATTGTCAGGGTGGTGAGGCACCAGAACAGGTTGCCCAGAGCAATTGTGGATGTCCCATCCCTAGAAGGGTTCAAGGCCAGGTTGGATGGGGCATTGAGCAACCAGGTCTAGTTGCTGCCCTTTGGAGGAGTGGTGGAACCAGATAATCTTTAAGGTTCCTTCCAACCTGAGTAGTCCTGTGAGTCTATGTAATATTTTATTCTTGGTCTGAGTTTCAGAAAAAAAGGAAATCTTTACTCCTAACAATCTTCCTTGTAAAGATGTATACCTCTCATGGTGCCTTGCGGTGAGAGGATGAAGTGGTGGCAAATAACAATCCTATGCCCAAACTTTTGGGGATTGCAGAATATCTGTGGTTTTATTTGACAATGTGACTACAAAGTGCAAGTGAGATGACAAAGTGTAAAAAAGAAGGTATAATAAAGTGAGATTGCTTATGTGTAAATCATGAAGTCCAAAGGAAAATGGCTGTGACTTGCCTGGCAGAGGGATCTGGATTTTTCACCTCTAATTCTTCTGAGAGTGTATATCGGCTGTTTACAGTCAACCTCAGATAATTGTGGAAGTCAAACCATGAATGCATTGAAAGGTAATATACATTTATAACAGTATAAACTTTTTTTTTTGTTTAAACTAGAGATTCATTCTCTCTTTTATGTATGAGAAATACAACATAACCTCCCCTTACGTTATTAATACTCTTTTGTGAGCTGAATGGATTTCTGAGATTTTACAATCCAATCTGCTAGATAGTTTAGGAATTAAAATTAATGGAAACTGAACACTCTAAGAAATTTAGCACCCGTGTCAGACTCTATTCCTATCTCAAATGAGCTAAGTAACGGAATAGCACAGATGCATTAGCTTTCCTATATGGTTAACTTATTGAGAAAAGGTGCATATGTCAAATATGATGAAATTTTATAATTATTTACAGAAAAAAAATCTGTATCTCATTTCCATCTTTGTTAGTTTTGTACGTTGTGATGCATAGGTGGTGTGTCACTGTAGCTGTGCCTCTCATGTCCTGCCTTGTCCATGCTGCAGCTGACTGCAGTCCTGTCCCAATGGCTCCACCTGTGTTTGTGCAGACCTTTCAGCAGAGTTCCTTCCATTGCCACAATACTTCCCGTGGAATGGGCTTTATCACTTTTCCATTATTTCAACATTTGTTGTTCCTAGTAACAAAAGCAGAAGGTCCAGTTACCATTGCCTGTGCTAACTTTGCACACCATTCTTTTAGCTTGCCCAAATTCAAGTGGGAAGAAATGGTGTGAATAAGAGACACAAAAAGACTGAGTCTGTATCTGATTCAGCCTGCTTTTAAGGTTTTGTCTAGATCTCAGATGTCATATTCCTAAAAGATATGCTCAGTAAAACAGCAAAGATAGCACTGCATAAGATTAACTCTTCCAAGATTTCTATTGTGTGAGGCATGTCAATATTTTCTTACTTGATTTTCTGTCACAAGGAGGAAAGTCAAAATAGAGTAATAGTTAGTATATTAAAAGTCTATTTGCTTTTACATGTGAAATAGCAAACCAGCTACATTTTAGAAATGTTTTAGAAAACAGCTTTTCAGCCTCTACAGCCAGATCATGCCCCTGTAGGAATCACACCTCAGGAATCCATGAGAGGATTTCCTCCTGCAGAACATCTTCCCTGGCGAGCTGTGGTCTCATCTGCAGCCTTGCCTCTCTGGTACCTCCCAAGCAGGGAGGATGGCACTGAGTCCAGTGTGATGGGGACTGACCATTTCAGGGGCATGTAATGGAAAGCTGAATCAATGCAGAAATGGGATTATGAGCACAGAATTTTGAAATACCTAAGGCAGGCATGAAAATTTACTCATGCCATAGGTCATGTGGATTTTCTTGACAGCAATATCTACAGAAAGACTGTTCTTTCTGATGGAAAATTTCAATTAGCTCCCACTTTCCTGCAGAAAAGTCTCTTATGTTAAATTTTTACTAAATCCTTGATGTTATTTTGTATTACAGCATTGTTATGGTGATTTTTGCATCCCAAGTCACACAGCTAAAAGACAGACAGACAGGCACAATTGCTCTCTCCTTAGCAGTGCTTGATTATACTGTAAAAAATAATATTTTAATCATCATAAGATTTGTTAAACATAAATTCCTCACTGCAGTTGAGGCAACATAACTTTTTTGAGGGCAGGCTTGTAAATGATACAAATTCAGAGGGCCACTGAAATCCAAATAAAAAGGGATTAAGTTAAAATATATGCAAAATTGGGTTGCTGGGGTTTTGGGTCAAGCCCAAATGTAAATTTAATGAAAATGTTTATGGCTAAACACTGATTTGAAAATCTTCTAAGTGTTTCTTTTAAGGCTGTTTAACATGTACTGTGACTCAAAAGCACTTGAGTCTCAAAAGCACCTAATTTAAAATACACATTTAAGAACAATTGATATCAAATTGATACATTTTGCAACCAGTTAGGTACTTTTCCAGCCATTGAATAATTTCAGTGTTCCTGTCACTCTTATAATCTGAATCCATTGCACCGTGTCTTGGACACTGCCTGTTGCATGTCTTAGGAACAGAGATAATGGATCTCTCCAAAGCTGTCTAGAGTCCCATCACTGTGGGGTGCTGGCAGCAAGTGCTGTTGAGTAAGCCTGTATAGATTGGGCAGTTCCTCTGAGTGGAGTAGTAGTAATTGAAGGGGAGGAGAGGACAGGTACCACTGGTTGAGAAGGGAGGTGAATGTTTTTTTTAGCCAGAAAGATCTCTCGGCAACCCTGCTGGTCACACATGCCTGGCTCATTTAGAGCAAGTCACCTTGCAGGTTTTGAATCAGTGGCATGTCTTCTGTGCTTCACTCTCATTGCTGCTCCTTGCTCTTCTGTTTTAGGTAGATCTACTGTCTTTATTTTCTGTTATTCTACAAAGGGTCTTCTATAGATTTGTGGTGATGCAGATGAGAAAGTAGCAAGCTGCTGGGGAAGTGCAAAGGAAATCTTTTTCTGGATATTCTCCAAACAAGCTTAGCATTACTCCCCAAATAAATGGATTCTGGCAGACTTGGATGCCACTTCAAATATGATAACACACCTCACTCTTATCGCTCATGGCAAAGATATAAATAAGGTCAAGAGGGACTGTGACATGTCAGGGTTCCCTTTGGGAGTGATTACTGTAATGTATTAAGGTCATGTCAAGGGCTAAGCGTGAGAAGTAGTGGTGGAATTTACCTAGCAAAATGTGCACATCTGCATTGAGTCTGATCATCCCTGGCTCCCTGTGTGATCAGTGAAAAGAAACAGGCACATCCAGAGCACATCCAGAGCACATCCAGAGCACAGCTCCTCTTGTCCTTACAGGGACATTCTAACGTACAGCAGATGAATTATGGCAAAACAATGCTTAATGTCCACTCTGACCATTCAGGATAGTGACTTAGGTATACATTTTAATAATCTATACACTGAAATTACACAGGCAACAGAGCTGGCCAGGGAAAAACTCCCGAACTTTTGTAGCTTGCCAGAAGTTTCCAAATGTTTTTGCAGTCATATCCCAGCTTGTGACTAATCCTCAGCATCTTTTCCCAAATATCATAAATGAAAAATTTTGGAAGCGCTGAGGTGGTACAATACATCTTTCTGCAAATAACAAGTTACAGTTCTTTTAATCATGCTTGCAATATCTTCTGGAAGACTCTAATACATTTTTACTTCTTTGTTGGTTTAAGTCATATGGTTTCTCCTACAGAGTGGCAGTAAATAAATGAGCCAAGCTAGGATTTCCAGCTATGTCTTCCACATGTGGTTGCTTAGGGCTGACATTGGCTAGCTGAGGAACAGGAGGCTTCCAGGTGTCCAGACAAGCCAGATTCCTGGGTTGTCCAAATTTTGACAATATGACCAGGAATTTAGAAGCTGTAAGGTCTCTAGCCTTGGGGCAGTCCATAGGACAGGATTTTCATGGAAGCAGAGGACTGGTTCTGACAAACAAGTTTGACATTTGGACACAAGCAGACATAATTTTCCTTTTTTTTCTTTCCATAAACATTAATTTTCTGAAGAGACTTGGTTTTCTTGTTGTGAGAGACTGAAAACCTGAAAAAGTTAGTGTCTCAAACACTTGGAAGAAGAGCAAAAGAATGTTACAATGCCAACAAGATGACTGGATGCAATTAGAAAAGAAGACCTTGTGGAAGCGAGATAACACTTTTTTGGGGCCATCTTCCTTATCTTGGGTAACTAAACAAAAAACAAGTCTGAGACAGCATTGTACCTGAGTCTCTCATAAGGAAGAGGTGTGCCAAAACCAGCAGAGACCCCCTGACCCCTTTCTAAAAAGTTTGAAAATGACAAAATTTGCATCTGTGGGGACAAGTATAAATAACTCAGAGAGACTGTGTGTGCACCCACTATCTGATGGACCTGGACCATACATGACACTGGAACCAACTTAACTTTCCTTTCCTTTCCTTTCCTTTCCTTTCCTTTCCTTTCCTTTCCTTTCCTTTTTTTTTTTTTTACAGGCCACTCAGCTAATCAAAAGGTTTAAGGTTTAAAGGTAAAAAATTCATGAGCAACATGTAGGGAATCTGCACTGTGAAAAAAACCCAGAAGAAATGGATTGTGTGAGGGATGAATTTTAAGGCAGAAATACCGCAGTGTTTCTATGATTGGTAAAGCAAACTCAGATTTAGCAGAAAAATCTGCATGTCACATCAAATTAAAGGTTCTGCAAAAACATAGAATCAAAAAAAAATTACAAACAAAAAATGGCAGCATGCTTGGTCTGGATATTTTATCTATTTTTGCTTTTTCAAATTAAACTGCATTTTATGCATTCCCTCATCTGAGAGACAACGCTGGTGACGGGATGCCTTCCAAAGCATTAGAAGATAAAGCATTGTTAAAAAAGAAAACTGTAAAGGCCTCAGGTTTCTTGAATTTTTGGTGAAACAAAGTTTTCAAGGACTTTCAGGAACTGCATGATTTTTAGTGTGCAATTACTAGTGGAGTGGCAGTTCAGAAATTGCATATGATGCTCCACTTATGCTTCCTTTGCTGCTCTGGGTGACAGCAGCTGGAAAAGCTGTGTGTTGCTCAGGGACGATTAGGTGACAGTTGTGCATGGAGCTCTTAATTGAAAACGTGGTAAACCTCTGATTTCCTTGCCTCAGCTTACTGAAGACAGCAACCATTCATATGGGTTCAAAGAGATAATAATTTCATGGAAGGGTAAACTAGTGGTTTCCTAACTACACAGAAGCCACATGAGCCTAAGCAGGTCTCTGGAGCTGGAAACAGTTGGAAGCTTGGAGCATATTAGAAAGAAATATTGTATATGCATTTCTTGTTCTCAGTGTTTGTTCAGGCACTTGCCAAAAATCCTATTTGGGTACACAGTTGTTCGCAACACATATCTGCATTTCTCATCTCTTTCATATAGTAGTTGATATCCTAACAGCAAGGGATTTTGCCATTTTTAACAAAGCTTGTGATTTCATAAATGTTAAAACAAGGCAAAACAGTGAGTTCTGGCTGCTGCCAGAACCCTAGAATACATTGTGCTTGGGGGAGTGCTGGTACTTTTTTCTGAGCAAGGGGATATTGCCTAAATGTGGTTTCAAAATAAAGTCAATCAAATTAAAATCAATGCAGGTCTTCCGTTTTTACTTCTAAGTCTCAAAAATATTAATATTACTCACACACACACACAAATTGGAGCAATAACATTCTTGAGTGATAAGGTAATTACAAAACAGAGTTTTGATGCAAAAAGCTGCTCCCCTCATATAGGTGAAAATATCAGATGATACAGTCTAAAAGTGTTGAAAAGCTGTTGAAAGCCTTAGAAATCAAGATAGTGAAAGAGAGGTATTTATGCCTGTCAGGAAACTGAAAGCAAGATTTATCTCAAACTGGCAAAAATATCCTGGCAAATAGAGATAATAACAGTAAATTATCAGGAGGGAGAACAGCCACCATTTCATAAACTCAGTGCCCCGGTTTTGTGTGCAGTGTATGTGTCTGCTGCCTCTGTGAATTCATGCAGTTTATTTCAAAAAAATCAAGAACAAAAGATTAATTATTGTCTCTATCTGGCACATCAGGCAGCTGAAAACGCTTTGGATTTAGAAAGACTTTACACCTTAGGAGTGACTTTAAACATTACAGGCAAATGTTTTTGGTGTTCCTGGGGACAGTAAAGCATTCAGTTCTGAAAGTGAGATACTAACAGAATATATAATTTTTTATATATATATAGCCATTTAGTCAACTTCTAACTTTCATGTTGAAATCTACATGGAACCATAACGAAAAATTTATTTTACTTCTTTTGCAGACTCCAAAATGAAATTATAAATAGACAGACATCAAGGCATTATGTTCAAAAGAGTAACTAATTACTATTTAAAAACCGATCTCAGTATGATATACTTAAATATAGTTTTAGCATAGAAACTGCTGTAGAGTGACATATCATAATTTCAAATGAAATAAGTTGTTCTCTGACACTGCCTTTGATTGCAGGGGCTTTTTGAATTTATGTTTGTTACTTTAATGTCAAATTGAAGAAAAATTGTAATGCATACTAAACATTCATAAATATACATGGGTTCTAGCTTTTTGATTTTGTTAGAGGCTGCAGGATCTAGTGAACCTGAGCACCCAGGGGCTTTCTGTTGCTGCCAGCTGACTCTGGGCATTCCTGCAGCTCTGCCTCCCCAGCTATGGCCAGCAGTGACTCTGAGCAGGTTGTGGGAGTTTCCACTTGTCAGTCATCCTCCCATTCTTGCTGGGCCTTTGGGATTATAGCATTTAGCTTTTAATCAGGTCATAAATTAAAATAAAAAATCATTCTGACTCCTTCTAAGCCTGTGTTGATGAACTTCAGGCCCTAGAACAAGAAATGTAACTCCGTATGTAATGGACTGTGAACGTGCTGGGGAGATCAATCAGTGTCCTAGGAAAGCTGAATGCCTTGGATGCAATGTCTCTCTTAGGTGTACATCCCCTGTGCACTCCAGGCAGTGGAGTAGATCTCAGGGTGCAAAGGAAGGCCCAGGTTTCAGCTTTACCTGCCATCCAGACATGTGAGGTCAGGGAGGTGCAACCTGCAAAACCATTAATTAATTATAGTTATTATGTTGCAATTGAAGCAAAGTTTTGATTAATTTTTCATTTCATTATTTTCCTACTTCTTGCTTTTCAATCCAGCTTGCAAATGAATCATACAGAATGCAAGAAATAGAAAATCTGCCATTTTTCTTTGCCTCTCTATGCACACACTCTTCAGAGCTGCTGTAATCTGGCATCATTATAATATGACTTTTCTAGCACAAAAGTAAAACAACTTTGGAAATATCAATTTGTATTAAGGGAAGTCTCAGTATTTGTTGTTCCTCGCTGATCCTACTGCTGCTGGTCACAGTGCTCCTTAGAGCAGTTTGAATCTTCCACAGCTGCTCCTGTCAATACTCAGCCATGTCAGCCTCTTCTTACCAGCAATGAAAGTGAGCAGTAAAAGCTTTAAAAATAATTGGAATAAGTTGTAAAGTATAGGTAAATGGAGAAATAAAAATTAGATAAGGGAAAAGAAAGAAAAGTTTAATCATTATCATACACACACTTACTTTTCTGCTACAAACACCATCTTCCTGACTGCTGATATTCATGTTGTTCATCAAATAGTAGGCCCAGCAAACAGCAACCAAACAGGATAAAAATCATTATCAATCAGATCCTTAACCTCATCACATCATGACATGATATAATAGTCTTCCAAAAATAGGAATAAAATATGAATAGCCTTTTTTTCCCAAGCAAATAATTTGAGAAATATCAATTACATTTTCCAACCTCTCTTTGTGGGGACTGTTAATGTCTTTGATGTTACTCTTTCCATTACATCTCCTTTCAAGCTTCAGAAATATTTAATGCATGAATACCACAGAATCTGATCAGGAAATGGTTTTATTAAATAAATGTGCTTTTACTAAGTTCCTAGTCATTTTATGTTCACTTTCTGCGGGTATACTTATACCAAAATTTAACGGCAAAACTCTTTTTGCGTCACTTGAACATCAGTTCAACCTGTCTGCAGAAAGGATTTGAAAGGGAAAGGCAGGCTGTGCAAGAAAGCTGAGTAGGGATTAGGTTGGTAACACCAAGAAATTTGGTCCACCAGCAGGACTTGCAACGTGTGGATCTGGATTTTGTTGCTGTCAAGACTCAGCCACCACCAGGTATTTATGCTTCACAAAGTCCCTGAAAACCTAAATCATTCTGGGGAAAGGGGAGATAAATTGCCCACTTTGAATACAAGTCTGCATATAGACAGGCACCAGAAGGCATATCGTGCAGCAGGGAAAGTGGTTCTAAATTGTGCAAATCCACAGTGAGGGTGGAAATATTTTTTATTTTATTTTATCTATTTAGAGACATTACTGTAAAAATGGTGGTGAGGCTCAGCAGAATCAAGACTTATCACAGTGGGAAAACACACTGTAGAGCTACAGGTATGAAAAAATACCTATTCCTGATGGTTTCCACCAAAGCTAAAGCTAAGCGGGATCCCCCTGAGACAGCCAGTCCATGCACAGGTGACTCTAGCACGGATTGACCCAGATGTGCTACTCACTTTTTTCTCCAGCCAAACTGTCAGTTCAGCTACCTTCCACTCCACTCCTATAATTTGAAACTAATTTGTAGCCATTCCAAACTATTATAGCAAATTTTCCAGCTGGCAACTTCATTAATAAACAGAATAAGTGATTTTATTTACCTCACTCAGTTTTAGGTTTGCCATAGGTACTTAAATATCAATTGGAGAGCTGTTTCTACACGTGCCTAGTTTGAAGGAATGGAAGTGACAGGTGGCTGTAGCAGTAAGTCCTGCTTCCATCAGGCTTCCTGCAACTCTAAGTGGTTTTGATTAATGCCTGTTCTTTTCACTTTCTATTCAAGATCACTCATATATCAGAGCAATCTGATTGTGAGAATGAGTAAACAACCATTCCCTTCACCACATAGATAACTCCTAGACACCTCTAAATTCAGGAATAGGTAAAATAAGTCATTTTAAGGACAAGAACATTGGGTTCTTCATGAGTTTTATGTACACTGCTTGTCCCGCACTTGGCATTTAATCTTCTTCAGGGACAACCCAAGAAGTAGGCTCTTCAAAAGAGATCTTAGTCCATAATAGAAATTCTGAGAAGACACACATTTGCCCCTCCCACCTCCAGGTCCCATATCCTCATTACAGAGTGTACCACTGGCAAAATTATTCTTTCATCTGCAATGGCTGCTGAACTGGAAGCAGGCTGTATGGCCCTTAAATAACATGCTGCAATAATTCAGTCCATTATTAAAAAGTGTGTTATTATATGACATTCTCAGGAAGAGACAGGAAAACCTACCAAGATTCAGCGGATAACTATTTGGATCTATTAATTTTAAAACAGGACTTTTTAAAAAAGAATACACTTTTCCTCAGCTATACACTTCATATCCTCTGTTTCTCAGATGTATTTATTGCATGATTTTGACAGTGTTTGGAGAATCTAATGCACTAAAAAATCTTCAGTGGAAGAGTATCATAGCTTGAAGTCTGTCTGCCTGTCAGTAATCCCTATTATGTTCTGAAGACTCCCATGGTTTCCTCCAACATCTACCTCCAGAAATAACAATCCCTTTAGCTAGAGAATTTTGAAGAGCAGTAAGTTGAACAGTGGATACAGCCAACTACTTTCATTTTAACAAAACTTCTCACTTTGCAAGGAATATCCTAAATTACTGTATTATTGAAAAGAAAAATAGGACTCTCTGTCATGACACTAGCACTACAAGCTTACTGTGGTTTTACTGGTGTCATTTGAACCTGGGATCAAAGTTTTATATTATTCATCTTGGTTGACACCACTTCCTTTTTCTAGTATAGAGTGAGAATTTCTAACTCAAAGGAAATGCATTAGAAAAGGTAGCTATCTTTATCAAATTCTACCCATGATCCCCTAAGAAGAGCTTCTTTGTGAAAAGAGTTTCATGAGCTGTTAGTGAAATTTTCTTCTCTTCAGAAATGCGTGTAGTTAGGCAGCAAGACATGCCCATTTTGTCTTGAGCTTTTATGTTCAAGAGATCTTTTCAATATTCTGGTCCTGAAGGCTTTGCACATGAATGAATGTTTTAGGTTGAGGTTTAGTCCACTGGCTGAATTGCCTAAATTTCTGATGCAAAAATGTCTTGCACAAACTTTGTGATGAATAACAGAATAAAATCAGTTGGATTACACCTGCTCGTCAGCTGTACTTTGTACAATGTTCATTTGTACTGAGTTTATGCTATTCAAAACTGCTGTCACCAAGGGCAAAGGTGGGAGAGGAGGGTCCTCAAAGGGTGACAGCAAGTGGCAGCTAAAATCGAAGGATCAGGGCAATTAGTGCTGCTCAGACTATCTACACAGCCATGCTGCTGCGGCACAGCCGAGAAAGGCAGACTTTCTCAGACTCCATCATCTTGCAGAAGCTTACTAGAACTAACCATAAATCGGGTATCCACGTGTACATAAAACTCAAGTTTTCTTCTTGGCTCTTTTAACAGGTTTTCTTCCACCTCTAGATGCCAAACCAAAATTTCTGTTTCCATGGAGATAATTAAAATATATTTTTATTTGGGCTTAACACTTGTTTTAACAAGAAACCTTCCACCTCCAGAAAGTTGGAGCAAAATAATATCTTGCACTCATAGAACCTTAATCACAATATACTTAAAATAATATGTAAAGATACTATATATTATATACAGATAAATTAACACTAATGGCACAAAAAAATTGTCACTGTGTTTTGAAACAAATTAAAGCATTCAAAATATTAAGTTTCAACTTTTTCTTCTGTTTACATTTTGTTGCTTCAGCAGAAATGCTTTCACATTGTGCCAGGGGAGGTTTAGACCGAATATTAGGAAAGGTTGCTTCACTGAAAGGGTGGTCAAGCGTTGGAAGAGGCTGTCCAGGGAAGTGGTGGAGTCACCATCCCTGGAGGTGTTTAAAAGACGTGTAGATGTGACACTTAGGGACGTGGTTTGGTGGTGGACTTGGCAGCGCTGGGTTAATGCTTGGACTTAATGATCTTAGAAGTCTTTTCCAACCTAAACCATTCTATGATTTGATATTTCCTGATTATATTATTGATTTTGGTCACGTGGATTATTCTGTAAGTATTAAGTTTGCATTAAAAAGTTATAAACAGTGTGGAAAAAAGTAGTTAGAAACTGATATTTGAATGTAACTTATCTAAATCAAGAATAAGGTCAAAAATTGGTATTTTGTGATTAACAAAATTTAAAATGGTACATTCTGACTTTTAAAATGTCATTGAAATGTACGGTCAGCAAAAGAGTAAAAAGAGTTTATGTCAAAAGGAAGTTTTAAAAGAAAACTGTTTTAGGAATTTCTTCAATCTCTTGTTCCAACTACAAAGCACATTTTTAAATTGCTTTAAATTGAGTTACTGGGAAAAAAAACCAATATATGTATATATATACATGTATACATACATATACATATACATAATGTGTGTGTGTGCGTGTGTGTGCGTGTGTGTGTGTGTGTGTGTGTATGCACACGCATATCAGCCAGCATAACAGACTAAACCCAACTCTCCTCTGGGAGTGGGATAAATGAAAACAAAATTTATGATAGATAAAAGCGATTACCTGAAAAATAGAAACAAAATACTACTTTTCCCTAATAACTAAAGGATACCATCACAGGTTACCTGGAACCTGTTAATTAGATTTTGGTGCCTCAGTCCCACACACAGACTCAGCAGTGATCAATCTTCTATGATCCCAAAATCAATAGTTACTCCTACAAATAGCACAAAAACTCCCATGACAGCTGAGGCTGGGCTGCAGGCATG
The DNA here is from genome assembly GCA_013399195.1 of Dicrurus megarhynchus. NCBI lineage: Eukaryota > Metazoa > Chordata > Aves > Passeriformes > Dicruridae > Dicrurus > Dicrurus megarhynchus. The sequence continues at coordinate 616,450 of VXAD01001122.1, forward strand.
CTCATTGTGCATGAAAAACTGAGCAGAACAAAGAAAGAGAAAGGAGATCAGGAGTGGTTTGTGTGCTCTGCATCTTGCTCTAGTAACTAATACCTCATGGTGAAATAGATTATACTGTTATTCTTATTTTCCAACGTATCATAATATTGTCAGTTAAACAAAGCATTGCTAGGCTAATGTTGGTCTCTCTGGTTTATGATATACGGTCATAAATTGAAAACACAATACTGGTCCATGACAACCACAAGAAGTAGGACTCTTGAATCCAGATGAGCAGCCGAAACGATGACATTTTAATATTGATGGTAGAACCAATTTAGAATCAAATGTGAAAATAAACACAGAGCTGCAAATGGAAAATGTAATTAGAACACACCCTAAGTTAGGAATCAAAGTTAAACACTGTCATAAATAGAGTTTTCTTTCATCATGTCATTATAAAGTCCAACCATCTGTTCCTTGACGGGGATGGGAATGCTGTGGCATTAACAAGAAGTTATTCATGGGAGCAAATGGGCTGAAGCGGGGTCTGAGGAGAGGAGGAGGGTTTCTGCTGTGGTTATGGATTAGTAAAAAGAGTTTGCAGAGGATGTGTGTATGTAATGCAAAGAGAAGGGATGAGAGCACAAACTGAACATACATTGTTTTTCACCTTTAGGGCAAAGATGTGCAAAACAGAAAATTCCCTTTGCAACTGAGATGACAATTTTCAGATTTGAAAAAGAACATGGAGGAGGAGGAGGGGAGAAGAAGCTCATGTTTGGGGAAATAACTGGCAAAACCTGATGCAGAAATACAACTTTTTTCTGAGGTATTTTTGGGTCATTCAGGTACCAGATTGGAATTATGAGTGTAAATAAGATGTGCAAGGGGTTATTTCTGCTGTGAGGTATCCTGAGACTGTAGGACAGCAGGAAAACCTTCCTACCATCAGTTATGTGGTGGCATGAAGAGAGGCTGCAGCATGACAAGCAGAGGTCACGCTGCAGGCTGCAGCATGGTGAACCTCAGCTGCTCAGGAAATATATGATGTACCTCAGTGATTGCATTATACAAATAAATTGATACTGGATGGTTTTGAAATGGAACTGTAAAAGCTTATCAAGTGGGACATTATTAACCACATGAAGGACATTTGTTGGCATGTTTTCCTGTGCTCAGTCTAGTCAGTAGATTCAGCAGCTGTCCTCATTTCCTCCTCATTGCGTTTTTTTCTAGTGGCAAATTCAATCTGCTCTGTGGCACTGCAGTTGCCATATGCTCCTGGCCTAGCATTTCACACCAGTGCATCCTTTGAGATAACAGCAGGATGCCCATGAGGAGTAAATGGACTCGGGATACCCCGTGCCCCCGGCTGCCTTTGGCTGAGCCTGTGCAAAGGCAGGGACACAGCTGGGTCACCTTTAGCGCAGTAGAACGATACAGACTGGCTGTGTGCTAGTAAATAATGTTCACAGCCACTTTAAAACTAACAGGAATATTAATCTGCACTTTTGATTGCCTGGCTCATTTTCTCAACCACCTCTCCCAGATCAAGAGATCTACTTGAGATTCTTGCTATCAGATCCACCATTTCTGAAGCCAGTTCTTTGCACAAACTGGATTTTTACCCTTTCTCATGAAGCTCATTTTTAGTCCTTCCTCAGGTTTCTCTTTCCATAGCCTGCTTCTGACCATCCACTCTGCCTTTGTCATCATAACCCAGAAGTATTACACTGAAAAAAAATAACCCTAAGCATTTAGGTTAGGACCATGCCTAGAATGTTTTCAAACATCCCCCCTCTCCCCATACTGGTGACCCTATATCTTTTGTTTTCCTCTTTTAATTGATACGACTCAAAAAGCACTTTCTAGTCAATGTAACTTTAAAAAATGTAAGGTGATTGCAGGCTATAATTTATCTTATTTTTTGGCAGTTCTTACCTGATGCCAATGCTCCCTGACCTCTGACACAGAAGGTGATTTGAGTCAATTTATGGTTACTTTGATGTGAAGCAGCCTGGAGTGCTCACACAAATTTAGTGTTTTCAGCACTGGAGGAAATGGCTTCCAGGTGACAATAGCCATTTGAACCACTTTTGGTAGAGCTGTGTGAACATGATTGTTAACAGCAGCTGGTGTTTAACAACTTGGTAAATCAGAGGGGTAACTTTAGGCTGGAACCCTGCAAAAATAGATGGGAAGCTGAAAATAGATATATCTGATATATACTGCCTGCTCTTTAAGGGTCTAAAAATTTAAGCAAAGAAAATGAGAACTCAAACTATCTGGTGACATTGGTAAATACATATTAACTGCATTTCTGACACAGAATTATTTTTCTTCCTCAAATGTCATACAGTGACTGCTGGAGGAAGCTGCAGCAACAAAGAAGACAGAAGGACATAGTCTGCTCATTTAATTAAAAATTAGCAAAAGAGATTGGCTTTATCGGTGTCAAAGCAAACACACTAACTCCTGAAGGAAAAATCCTACATTTATCATTTATGAAAAAAGAGACATGAGGAAAAAATATGTATTAAATTAGAGCCAAGGACTTTAAGGGTGGCTAGCTGGTCTAATTACAAATTAAAAAGTGGTGTTAAATAATTTCTATTTTTATTTATAAAATTCTCTGAGCAGCTGAATTATTTATATGCTGTACGTTATCCAGCCATTTTGCTCAGACGAATATAAAACCCATGCTACACTCTCACATCCTAAATCTGAACACTGTGACAGCTGTCTAACAGTCCTAGCAGGTTTTTAGGCATATTCATGTAATAAAGAACATCTCTAGCAACTCCAGCTAGAAAAATATCTGCTCCTGTAAGAAAATATTCTCCCAACCAAAAGACCTCTTATCTGTGTTTCTTTCTAGTGCTTCTTCAGCTAAGAAGTCTTCTGTGTGTGTGGTGTTTCTGTTGCACTCTTACTCCCCAGCTTGTGAATTACCATAAACTGCTGCTTTTCAAGACTCAATAGGCATCAGGAAGGACAGGAAGGACATAACAAGAAAAATTAAAGCTTTGATTTGCACAGTTGTAGCAGGGGGCTTCCCATGATATTCTGATAAACACAGGGTGCCTCAGCATTGTGATGCCTTCACTCATCAATTTTTACAGCATCATTTTGTATATTTAGGTAACTTTTTAGATGCCACTAAAACTTTTTTTTTCCTTTCTGCCCAAGATGGTTTGGCGTAGTTTTTCTCAATTCAGCAGTTAAGCAACTGTTCCATCAATCTCCAGCTAGAAGTTGCCCTGAACAGTCCTTCCTCCCCTGCCCAGGGGTGGGCAGTTCCCAGCTCAGGAGGAAAATGGATATTGCCTGTGTTATTTTAGGGACATTCGACATCACATCCTGACATGGCCTTCTGCAAAGAAAATTGTTCTGCATAGTTTATTTTATTACTTTCTGGGATTACCGGTGTGTTCTGAAGTAGAAAGCTCAATCTGTAGTTCAGAAAATGTTAAAATCAGCAAAGTTTTTGCAGATATTTCTCCAAATTTTCAATAGGTCTGAGATATTTCAATTTGATGTTTTCTTCTTTTATGCATATATGAACAGAGCTTGAGGTCTGTCACTGAGTGTTTACTTTCACAATGCTACAGTGTCTGTAGAGGTTAATCCTAAAGAGGTTTGAAGACACTGGATGTAATGGCCAAAAAATTACCTAGCAAGCAGATGTTTGGAAAGACTTGGCATGGTTGAAACGGTGTGATTAGAAAGGATTTTTAACACCAACATTGATTGTGGCTATGAAAATGGCAAAACAAATTTGTCAAGGTCTGAGCAAGAGCACTGCAGGACAGCACTGCAGGTGCACACCCAGTTTCAACCTGAGCAAAACTCAATGCAGGGCTCTCATCTGAAGCAGCTGAGAGAGGAGGGTAGAGAAGAGCCTGAGCTGAGCACTAAACTGCTGAGACTGGTGCCTGAAAGGAGGACCAGAGCCTTGTTTTCAACAAGCTCCTGGAAAATGCATTTAACTATGCAAGTAGTGACAGAAATGGTCATGGACATGGAAGCTGTGTTCCTAACAAGGCTCCTTGGAGCAGCTGTGCCAACAGAAGTGGCTGTCAGCCTTCAGAGAGGGTTGACTCTCCAAAGGCCACTGAGGGAGGCAACCAGCAGACCAAGATATTGGCAGGAGAGTAACAGCTTTGAAGGCAGTGGGGGAAACCAGTCTTTCAAGACAAGCACAGGATTAGTTTTATTCTGTGGCTGATAGTAGCCATGTCAGAGGTGCTCAGTGAGAACAGCAGGAGGCTTTAGGGGAAATTAGATAGGTGGCACAGTGTTAGAGATAAATAAGTTAGCCTGAATATGACTTGGAGGAAACTTGTGCAGCAGTCAACAGGCTGATCCACAGACAGATGATCTTTGCAAAGGGCATTTTTACAACCAGACCAGGTTTTAGTCAGCCAGGCCTGAGAGATGGGGCCAGTGGGGCAGAGTGAGGGACTTCTGTTTATTTTGGAAGTACATCTGAACTCAGGAGAACAGTGCCCCTCATCCCGCCTTTCTGTGGACGGAAGATGAGAAATCTGTTCAGCCCATTCATACAGTTCTGGACAGCTTCCCCTGTAGCAGCCTCAACTATAGATCTCCTGAGTCACTGAGTTTCCAGCTATCCTGGGAGCCCTAGTCAATTTATCATATCTGTTACCCAGGGAAGCTATTGTGTTAAGTTTTGATGATCCACTTGATCAACACAGATATACTCCTGACATTCCCTCACTCCCCTCTACTGTTACATTCTGCTCTAGGAGAAATTACCTAACACATGGAAATCAAGAAGCAAAGAGACAAAGAATGACTCCTGCAACCCAGTTCTTTCTTATCTTCCTCCTTTGCTACTCACTCATTCGGAGGCAGACTGAATACTGAGTTTTCCATGTCCATAATTTAGTAACCTGATGTTGTAAATGCCTCTCGGTCTTCAAGACTCAACCAGCAGACAATGTACTGAGAAATGAAAGGACCTCATTGGTTCAGCCAAGTGTGCAGAGGGATCAAGGTCTTGAATGTGGACAGAACTTGACATTTGTTCAGGTCAAAAATACAAATAACGTTTGGAACCTGCATTTCAAGGAGGTGATAAATGCTTGTAAGATCAGAGCTGCAGCTGTTGACTGTAGGTGAATACTACACAATGAGATGAATACTCTCCTCAAAGACAATAGAATATTAAGTGAGCCTGTGAAGAACAATAAGGGCTCTTTGGAATTCAGAAAGTATGAGCATAAAGTAAAAACCATTAAAAATGGAGTTAAATTGGGCCTTTCAGTGGAGCTTTAAATAAAATGAGGGGGTTTTGATCATGTAAATGAAAGAAGAAATTTATGGGTTGCTCTGTTGTGAGGCAAGGTTTATGGGAAGTCCAGGACTGTCACAAAGTGAAAGGGGTGCCCTGTCCCACCTGGGTGCTCAGGAGCCAAAGTAGCCACTCAGTGAAGCAGACTCTTTCAGCTCCGTAGGTGTTACAGATAGAATCTTAGAACGCTTTGGGTTGGAAAGAACCTTACAGATCACCTACTTCCAACCCCCTGCCATGGACAAGGACACCTTCCATTAGACCAGGCTGCTCAAAGCCCCACCCAACCTGGCCTTGAACACTCCCAGAGATGGGGCATCTACAACTTCTCTTGGTAACCTGAACCAAGGCGTCACCACCCTCACAGTAAAGAATTTCTTCCCAACATCTAATCTAAATCTACTCTTTCAGTTTGAAGCCACTTCCCCTTCCTATCACTACATGCCCTTGTAAAAATTTCTAGATGTCTGGTTCACAACTGCCGTAAAAAGTGTATTTAATTTCAGAAACCAGTCTGTGTTCCAAGAAATAAATAAATGTCAGTGGGTTTTTTCAAACTTATTTGGATCCATAACCTTTCAATGCTGCCATGAAGCAAGTTTGAGGGACAGCTCACTGACCCGCATCCTTGTGGAGGCGTCTGCTCCACGCTGGGGAAGATGGTGCCATTTCTTGGAGCCATGTCCCTCCTTCTCCAGGACAGAAGGCTCCAAAGACCAAAGGACAGTAGGATGAGGCACAAATGAATTGGCAACACCCAGTACTACTGTAGAGCTCACTACGCAGGAGTGTAAGGGAACCAAATTGTTGTAGGTAAGGATAACTGTCCTTCAGGAGACCATTGGGTAGAATTGGAAGACTAAGAAGACTTTAAGTACAGAAACCCTGTTTTAGGTTCTGAAGTGGCCCTTCCTGTCCCTTCATGGTTTTGAGAACTAGTGTACCTGAACACTGGTTTGATTTTTGCAGTTTTACCTGCCGGACTAATATAGACATGGTAGCTTTACCTTGCTCATATAAGCTGGGATTTGTTCCAGGACTCAGAATTATACCAGATGCAAACATGAGCTTGCACTTGAATGTAGTCATGTGGCTTTTTTACACAATAGCCACCACTCGTACAAGCAGAATGTTGTTGTTTGGATTAATCCTGCCTTAACACAGTGATGCAGCACATATCGTGGGGGAGAGCTGTCCTGGCCAGCAGCCACACTAAGCTCTTTTTCCAGCTCAAGTTTTCATCAGCTCACTGAGTCCACAGAGCTGGTGACAGACCCTGCTGAAATGAGAGAGGTTCAGTTCAAGCTGTGACATATAGTACTGAAAGGGTTTTTTTTGTGAGTGCTCAATTGCTTTGCTTTGAGAGAAAAGGTTTGGGTTTCCTGAGGACAGATGCAGAACAGCTTTTAACATCAGGGAAATCCTGTATGAGCTGAACCTTTGCCACAAGCCTATTAAAAGGAAGGAAGGAAGCAAGGAAGGAAGGAAGGAAGGTGTGCTGATCCTGTTTGTGTCTGGCAAACCCAGCCAGGTGCAGCAAAGCATGAAAGGCAAAGATTAAACTGGAAGTACAGATGCTGAGAGCCCGGGGAGAAGTGTGGTGGTTGTGTTCATCACCACCAAGCTCTTCCATGGCTCCCCTGAGGTGGTTGCAATGGCAACACCAAAGCAGACAAGAATGGGGAAAGAGTGGCAGTTTCAGACCAGCTGAGGAAAAGATGCTTTCTAGAGAATAAAAAAGCTAATGGGAAAAGGTACTGACATGATTCTCTGAAAGTGTATTTTATTTATGACATTGCTTAACAAACACAGTACCATTAATAGAATTAATTTAATTGACTCTTTTACTTAAAAGGAGTAATGGACATTAATTATAAATGGTAAATGGCAGAGAATTTATTTGGGGACTTAAAGTAATTCTTAAGAGCTGAGCACAGGTTTTTGTATGTTTAGATTTATGTGTAGAAACGTGGAGTCACCTTTGACACTGGAATATGTCACTCTGGGTCTTAAATGGCATTATTGTGCTCAGGTCACAAAACAAAGAATAATTCAGACTCGTGTTAAAGGTAACTCAGGCAAAGGGCTTTACACACTTCAACAGGATCAACAAATTTAATTGGATTAGCCAAAAAATGGAGTGAACAGATTATAAACGATCCCTTAGTAATGTTGTATTTCAAGTTTCCTGACTGTTTGCATAATACAGGAGATGCATCAATCATCACAGGGTGAGTCAGCTTCTCCTCTCACTAATGGAGTACCTCGGGGTGTAGAAAGGTTCTGGGGGATAATATATTTTGTGCCTGCGATATATTTTAAGATCTATACTAGGAAATATTGCTAAGGATAATTAGTGATTTTAAAAGGAAAAAAGTGGAAATGGAGGGAGGGAAAGATCATTAGAGGTTGGATATAATTGCTTATTTATACAAAACCAGGAATAGTTGGTAAACATAATCAAACCATTTAAAAATTTTGCTCAGATATTCTTTTTCTGAAGTAAAATAATTCTTTACAGCAATATTGGCAAAAGAGACCCAAATGCAGGTGATGGAAAGTTGTGCAGAAAAGGATTTAACTTATGATTTCTAAGACTTAGATCCATAGGATGCCTTTCATAATTCTTGAGTCTGTTTTACCTGGCACCATGCCTTTATAGCATAGCTGCTGAAAGTGTTTTAACTGAGACTACTTAAAAGGATATGCTCTTCATGATGTGTTCAGTGACATTTCCCCTTTGGCTAATTAGGAGAAAATGTTAATTCTTTTGATTCATACATAGCCAAGATACTCTGTGAAAGTGAGCTAATTTCAGTCCTACTTCACATCAAATATTATTCTTTATCTGAATTTTAGTTGAAGAACCCCAGGCCAAGTTCTCACTTATGCCAGGTTAAATAAAAACCAAAGAAAAACTCAGTGGAGAACCAATTAAATAGAGTTGTAGGAACATTTTTGATCTGGTATCGTTAAGGGTATGATCTTCAAAGATGCTGAGCATCTATGTGCAGCTCCACTGACATCTTGAAAGCTGCAAGTGATGGCTTTGCCATGGGACCACTGGAGTTGGCAAGAGTTAACATGGTCACTGGCCTGCTCTTTCTTGCAGGAAACAGGAAGTCTTTTGCTTTTGTGTGTTTAAATTCTTGCTTTTAAGCAGTGACTCATGATTTCACTTCTCTATGGATAAATCTCTCGTGAGACTGTATTCCTATGGTCAAAGCCCTCTAGGTCTCATGCCTGTTGGAAAAGCTCTGCAGTAAGTGATCTCATACATTTGGGATGGGGGAAAAACAAAAAAACAACAAATGGTCTCCCACAGCTAAATGATCCCACCAAGTAAATCAGGCACATTGAAAACAGAGCTGCTGGGCTCCAGCTTCTCCAGGGACTGCAAAATTACACTGTCTTCATGCCTGGCTCCCCGTCTCTGTCCCTTCTCCATCACACTAGTCACTTCCACCCCACAACAAACAGGTTCTGCTTCATTTTCACACCACCTCCATCTGTGTCTTCACCTCTTATGTTAACCTAGCCCCAGTGTAAATTTTCCACTTATTATTTCTCCCTCTTTTTCTTCTCCTGACTTGTCTCAGCACATTTCTGTATTTCTTGTTGCTGAGGAAACTCTGCCCTTTTCCTCAGACAAAGGGAAAACACCTCCAGGGCTGTTTTCCTGATGTTTCTCTCTGTATCACTCAATTTCTTTTCTTTCTTTGTACTGTTGTTTCATGAAGAATTGTAATAATGAGATTAAGACATGAAGAAAAAAAGTGAAGAATAACACAAGACCAGAAGGGCTTGAGCAGCTGAGTGTGTCCCTCTCATTTTTCCCAGTCAGGTCCTATGAAAAGGGTACCATCAGTCCTTTTGCTATCTGCTGGGAAGGGAGCACAGCCAGCCTCATTCCCTTCACCCCAAGGCAGGAAAACTGCTAAATACTGTGAAACAGCAGCACAGTCTTACCCTGCCAAAGGCTGAACCCCTGCTATATGCTGCTATGTGCTGCTGTCTGTACGAGAATAAGACAGCAGGTTTAGGCAAACACACGTATTTTCCCCCGACACAGCTTACCCGTTTTGATCAATTCATAGGATGCTAATTTGAGTAACTGAGTACAAGGATAATTAGCAATCGTGTCAGTGATAGTACATTTATTCAAATTAAGTCAAATGTGAGTAATCTCTGGATGTTTTTTCTTTTTAGCCAGCACAGAGGAGAATCATTTAGCGGCTAATTTTAGACTTCTCTGAAAGAGAAAAACAAATTCTAGATGCTATTCCTGCTTTACACGTTAAGAAGACCCTGGGCTTCCAGTAATAGTATTTTAAAATGATTCAGAAAACTCATTTTCTCATTTTGCTGTCCAGTTATGGAAGATAAGGTTTTGATCCAGTTGCTCTCCTGGTTTCTTTTCCCTCCCACTCACTCTGTGGGTGGGATGTCTGCCCTCCACACCAGGGGTGAGGAGCCATTCCACAGCTTGTTTTAGGCATGGACATTTAAGATTACAGCCATTTGGTTTCCTGGATGTGGAAGTTGCTTGAGTTGATTTATAGCCCTTAGTGAGGATTTTTTGGGTAATACTGCAGCTTCTCAGTAATGAAATCCGTGCACTTGAACTCCTGGGGGACTCTTGCAAGTAATTTTACTGCAAATATTTTACTGCTCCTCCGGCAAAGTGTGAACACAGGCAGAGAGGTACCATGGCTGGATGCCAAAGCTGGTTGATGGATGGACTGCAGGTAGGGTCCTTTCCAACCAGCCTTCAGTTTCTCTGGGACCGTGTGATGGTGACCTCCCTCTTCTCAAATGAGACCTTTGCACCTGGCCCTTGTACTGGCCACCTACATCTAGGTGTACAACTTGCCCTGGGTTTGCTGTGCCCTGCTGGCCCACGGTGTCTGCATGCACCAACAAGCAGCCTGTACTGGGGCAGATCTGCACGGTTTGAAGGCCTCATATGTGGCAAGAAACCCTGGTCCCTCGTGCACTTCCCAAAGGAGGATCCACACAGCAGTCAGTGCCCACCTTGCACAGGAGTCTGTGCTTCCCTGAAGGTTTCTGTTCTGTCTTGAAACCCTTCCCTGTCAGATCCCTCTGCTTTGCCGATGGCTTAGGAGGGACAGGGCTTCCCAAGGCTCTGGCCAGGCTGTTGCTGCTGTCTGCATGCCCAGGGCACAAGACCAAACTGCTCTGCGTCTCAAGAGCAGCTGGGATTAAAGACACACTTTTACCCTTCTGTCTGCCCCCTGAGTCTGATCTCTGCCCTGAAAGCCACCTCCTGCCCCATAGGGATCCTTTCTGAGGTACCAGGAACAGGCTGGGTCTGTGATGGGCTGCCCTGAAGCTTTCCCCAGCTTTGAGGTAGAAACAAGACTGGCATCACCTCCATTTAGAGGAATCAATTGGTATGTGCCAAGGATTACTGCAGGAATCAAACCAAACAACATGAGTTAATTTGAAAACCCTATAGCACATACGTTAGAATTTAGTGAGTCCTATCCATTTATTCCTTTATAATGCGATGGTATAATATTTTAGTAATATGAAGTCAACACATTAAACCAATCCCATTTTAGGTGATGTTTCCAAGAAGAGATTTTTTCAAAGATTTCTACCCACCCAGTCCCTGATGAAAACCCATGTGTGCCACTGGTCCTGGTGCCAGGACGGTGGGGACATAAGCAAGCTGAGAAGAGTGTTCAGCACTGCTCTGATTTGGATGAAGGACAGCACAGCTTCTTCATCAGGACTGCCTCTGCCTGGTGTTCCCTTGCTGGGCTCACTTTGCCTTGAGGGAACAAACACCGGCTTTTCAGATCTTGGAGAACTTTAGGGTCTTTTCCTTGATTTTCCTCAGAGGGTAACAGAGTCAGATTCTGTTGTGCATACCTCTATTAACTGCTTTAAGAGAGATCCATGTTTTCAAAAGAAGCCCATAAAACATGCAAACAGACATGCGTTATTTAGAGAGAGCTGCTGCAGTAATGACCATGTGCAAAGAATAACAGAGCCACAAACCCTAAGCACCACATCCTCATGGAGGTCTCTGTGGATGTAACCCAAAGACCCCGTTAGCCTAATGGGACTAAGTACCTCCAATGATTTTATCATTTTGCAGTTCAAAACTCAATTTCCCCCCTTATTTCCCTCTGTTTGGATCAAGCCTGGGAATTTTTTTACTGAGAGACAGACTGGCTCATATTTGGATCAACAAATTTTTCTGAGTGCTTAAGAAAACTGTTACCACATGCATTGAGTCCCAGAAAATGGACAATGACAGTTTCGGACAGATTTGGCCTAACAGTGGAAAAACACGTTATCAATGATGGCTTGTACTAATTAAATCTACCTCCCTAGAATCAGGCCATATGTGATATTGATTCGTTCAGTCACAGCGTTTCCCACTGCAGATATAATGATAATGCAGAGGCAGCATGCTGAGTGGCTCTCAGCAGTGTTTCAGAGCAAAATATACAGCAGACACACACACCACCAAGAGGCAGAAGACTGAAAAAAAAAGCACTAGGCAAAGCTCAAGAAGTACCACTAACGTGATCCTGATGAAAGCTCCGAAGGGGAGCTCTTTGTGTGCTGTTTTAGAAAAGCAAAAATCTTTTCAGCTTTCCATGCCCAAGGCTTTGCTCTTTGGGTAATTGCTCACTGAAAGCCAGTGACTATTTCTGTTGCATTTTCTGGGTGAAATTGGAGACCGAGCAGTCACTCAAGTGAGCAGGAGAAGGGCTGATCCCTGTTGGGGTCTTGGGAAAGACTATTTCTTGCATGACCATGTAGGAGCTGAAGTACAGTGCTAGTGGCCCCAGGCACAGGCATTTATCACCCTGCCAGACACAAAGTGTCACTTCTCACTATGAAACCACAGAAGTTACGTGTTCTTTTGATAACTGAACACTGAGAAAAGCTCAGTGACCTTTAGAGGTTTGGACTCACTTCAGTCTGCACTGCAAAGGTGAGGGAGGATGTTGCATGGACACTCCCACATGGGCTGTTCTGCCAAACCAAACAGAGCTGAGTCCAGAAGATCCAGAATACAAATTCTGGCCTTAAACCCATGTTTCTCATCCCATTCCAGGGCAAAAATTAAGATGTATAATTTTGAGCAATATCAGAATGAACCCCTTCAGCATTTGCGGAATCAGAGTACCTTGTTTTGGCACACTGAATTGATCTTCTTGCTAAGTTCATTTGATAATTTTCACTGCTTCATGGGAATTCCAGCTCAGGGTTGATGACTACCTTATTGATCTCTGTAAGCAAAAGGATGGAACAAATTCAGGGTGCTGTGACCTCCAAACACACTCAATGGGACAAACTATTCTCTATAAACCCTGTTCCATGAGAGGAAAGAAAGAGGAAAAGAAGTCAGGACTCCCTGAACCCTGCAAACTCAAGACAATTCACAGAATTGTGACTTAATTCAACTCTGTGGAAAAAAAAAAAGAAATTTTTCCCAGGAAAACACTGGGGTTTTCCTAATAATAATTTTTCTTTTAAATGCCTTTCTAATCAAAGTTTACAGGTCTACTCTGATTCTAAGTAAAAGAAAAGTATAATATGAAATTTAGTTTTTCAAATCTTCATAATAAGGTAGGAAAACTTTTCCAGCAACAGAAACACATCTAAATGCCTGCCTATTTTCAAATTATTAATTTTATATGTAAATACAAACAGCAACTCTGTTGCTTCCTTTGATGCAACATCATCTTCCCCCTTAGGACAAGATGAATGGACAGAAATGACAAGAGCTGTGAGCTGTTAATGCATCGCTTAGTTTCCAGCAGTGCCTTAAGCAATAAGGATTTAACCTTGAAAGACTGTAGAGATGGGTGAAGGTTTTCAGTGAAAACCAGCAAAAATCCCTTGCTTTTATTGAAACTTGCAGGAAACCCAAGGAACTTTTGTGAGATTCACTGTCTTCCCATAAAGCATAACATAAGAGGGACTGCACAACACTTGAGCTTGAACAGCATTCAGAGAAAAAAAAAGAACTCCAAAACTACCAGGCCATAAGTATTCTACTCTCTCTTACTTGAAAAAAGGTTCATTTCAAAATAACTCCAAGGTTTTCACTAATTCACTTGCAGAGACACCCAAAGGCATGAGGGAGTTTCAAGAGGTCTTCCTCAAGGGGTTCTGACCCTGTGCCCATTCCCATTATCCCAGTGAGGGCAGAAGGTGGTTATCCAAACACAACACTCACAGAAATGTCCATTTGGGCAGAAGCTTAGCTTGCATGGCCTCTAAGAGATGAACTGACCAGACAGTACCTCTCCCTTTGAAAGCAAATCTGAGCCCCAGGGATGGATTTGAGCTTGCTACATTTGTGGTGCATTCCTCCCCATCAGCTCCTCAAAGGTAAGCATCCTGTGAGCCTGATTTTAGTTTGTCATAGGCCATGAGGCGGTCACAGTGTTGGCCATGGCAAACAGCCTTACATTAATCGTGTGAGATGAGACCATGGGCAGTGCTGCCTCACACACAGCTGAGGATGCAGCTCCCATTCATCTTCCTGTCTTTTTTTTTTTTTTACTTTGAAGGCAAACAATTCACCTCAGCTTTGAATCTTGAGTGTAAATTTGGCTTTAGTTAGCCTTCTAAAATATTTTCATCTATTCCTTTCCAACTGCCAGGTATAGCCAGAATTACCACTAATGGGTTACAATACATTAAGTTTTATGACTTGGTGACTGACACTGTTTATAGCACAGAGGTTTTCATTTATGTACATTATGTTTGTTTTGATTCCCCAACCTCAAATTTACTAGCTAAGAAGGGCTGCCAGAGCTGATATAGGGAGCAGTATTTAAAATGCATTTGTCAGCCAAAATAAATCTGTGATATGAAGTGTTTGTCTGGGGGTTTCATAGGAAAAGAGTTATCAAAAAGCTTTTTTTGCAGGAGTTGTGCAATTACCCAGCTCATGTATACGTACACAAATGTATATATGTACCAAAAAGTCCTGTGGACTCATCTACCATACAGAAATAAAATTTAATTCAACCAAATGTATAGTTTTCTGTAGCTACAGATTATTCTAGTGCCCAGAAAAATAAGGTAAAATAAAATGGAGACCCACATTTCACTAAAGGTTATTTGGTTTCGTGTGCCTAGCTTTAGGTGTCTGTGGCTTTACTTTCAAATGTACTGCAATCCAGAACCTTCCATGGACTTAACCATACTTTAACAGCCATGAAACTGTGGTACCAATTGACATCTACAACAATCCCATCTCATTTGGCACAAAGTAACTTGCCTGAGGTCATGCAGGGTTTTACAAAAAAAAAACCTAAATTCACGTGACTCACATTCTCTCCGTCTCTGTGGATTTTCATCACCTTTGCCAGGAGTGCAGCACGGAGCAGTGCTCTGCAAGAAGGAGATGAAATACCCCTGAACAATGGGCACATGCAGGAAAATTTGCCACTGGCCTTGAAAATCAGCTGAGAAGGCATTTCATGTGATGACCCAAAACAAGCAAGGATATAGACACTGTCTGGAAATCTGAAGGTGGAGAGGAGAAGAAATTTTTATGGGTGACCACATTTTGAAACCTTGACCAATGATAAACCATTTCTGGGGCCTGGTTTTGAATGAAATTTTGTTGAGAGTCAAAACTAAATCATCATAAAAAAGGGATTTCAGTGGACATGATGAAATACAACTGAGATGCCATCAGTCCTTGAATACTCGAGCTTATGTAAACTTTTTATAATATTCAAGCATGATATGGAGTAAAGATCCATATTTATCTATACAGTAACATTTGGGTCATACATGTAAAGGAAAACCATGTACTCCAAAGCCATGCAGAGAATTGGTTTTACTTTTTAAAAATTCAATAAATTGAATTTTTAATTTTGGTGTTGCACTTTCTTTCTAGATAGCCCTTAAGAGGATCTTACTACAGCAACAGAGCAGCTGGTCTCACAAGATTTGCCTGGGTCTCCTTTCCTTTTTGCTGCAGATGTTAGAGCTCCTCCTGCACCTAATGCACATATCCTTTCTGTTTCCTGCTTTCCGTGACCACTCAGCCCCACAAAGTCCATGTGTGCCATTCACCCCTTCCCAAGGACACTGCCATGTCTCCTTCTAGTGAGGTCCCATCTAACCCATCTCACCCTTCCCCAAACTGTGCAGCCAAGCCTCCAGCAGAGCACAGGACTCTCACTCTGTAGCACATTGGACCAGACAGTAACTAAGACCTTTTAGCCTTAAAGCCTGTGGCTGAATACAGTGACATCCATAGGGAGAAGACAATTGAAGATGGGAATTTCATGTGCTTTTCAGTACCCAAAGCTGCTGCTGTGGTACCATGATAAACTGGGCTGATGCAGGCTCAAGCTGGAGCAGAACCATGAGGCTGTCCATTCCTTTTGGCACTCATGAATGAAGACAGGCACTTGGTGCACTGAGCTGGAGATTTAGTCATAGCAGAAAGCAAACTAGCCTCATTTCCTGGGAAAATGATGTCAAAAGAAATTGCACTGGCTATGGAGAATTTTTCTTCCAGTTCTGAAGAGAAATTATACCACTGCAGTGTTCACAGGTACTGAGTGCAGAGGAATTAATTAAAGACAAAATAGCAACTGTGTATTGGTCTTTAACAGCCTGCAAAACTCCCCCCTTTTTCCTGGATTTGTACAGCACTGAGTTCTGCCTCCTCCTATAAAGCTCTTCAGCTTTGAGTGTGGTCACCACAGGTTGATAATTCTTCCTTCATGGTAGCACTTGGGCAAAATCTCCTAACTGCATTCAGCATTTACGTACAGAGACCTTAACCTCAGGTAAGGGACTGGTTATTAAAAATACAGGAGGCAGATTTATAGAGGTGCTGCCAAGGGCCCAAGGTGGCTGAGCGCTGGCAAGCAGGAAAATACCACATTTCATTTTTTCAGAGTATTCCTTGCAGCAGGCACTGGTGGGAGCACTGACACACAGTGGACCTGAAGTGCTTCTCTCCATTGACCCTGTCAACCAATAGCACACTTGTCTTCTCTGTGGGAGCAAAATGTAGTAAAATATACCTGTATGTGAGGGCATAGACTGGCAAAAATGGCAAGCAGGAGAATAAACCTGAGGTGCCCTGGGCATTTTCTACTTCACAGGTAGCCTTGGTTTAAACAAGGTGGCTGTGTCCATGTCAAGGGCACACCAGACTAATTGGGCTGGGGTGGATGACTAAAGTCCCCTCAGCCTCTCTGCTAAATCTGTTTGAATGGTAGGTTCATTAGGCAAAAGAAAAAAAAAAACAAACAAAACAAGCTGGGGACCAGAGGGAGAAAAGAGAGAGAAAGAAAGGAAGAAATAGAAAAGAGCAGGGAAATAAAATTTAAGACTGCATGAAGCTTCGAAGAGTCTTACAGGCCTTGGGATTTGTTAAGCAATCCTGGTTCTGAGAGTCGAGTGGAGTGAAAGTTTAAAGTGTTCTAGGAGGAACTGACAGACTTGTAATTATCCCTGCAGGACTGATGAAATGTGTGGAGCTTTGCAGCACACCTGTGAGGAAGCCCCACCTGGTTGATCTGCCTCTTGCTTTTACAGAGCATTTCCCTTTGCCTGTCTGACAGGGCTGATCCACAACCCTTGACAAATAACTAGAGAAAGAAAAGATTGTTACATTTTCAACCTGTGAGTAAATCTCCTTTCTTTATCTCCCTTACTCATAAATAAAATTGAGATGCTTGCCTAACAAAGATGATAATGTTTGTTATTCAAACAGCTTATTGTTGAAAATTCCTGTTTCCTGCTGCTAGGAAAAACAAAGTCTCATAATTTTCTATTCAATAATCTCTTCTAGCAAGTGATTTAAATGTAAGGCTTTGCTGTGGTTTTGTTTGTATACAGACCAGGGTTTTAGATGAGCTGTGGACTGGTGCTGCCTGGGCAGAGTGGTGGCACACAGATGTCAGAGGCACGAGGCTGGCTCTCAAAAGGGGTGCTGGGCACCAGGGCCTCAAGGTGTCAATGGCCATTGGTGATCTCTGAGGTTCTGTTCACAGAGAAGTCAGCAACATGAGCTCATGTCTTGTTAAATAGTAAGGGATTCAGGGATAACAGTATGATTTTGCCCAGGGAGCTCTACATGCCTGTGAGAACATAGCTTTTAGGAGTATGAGGAGTTACACATGGAAGCCTTAGCCTTTGAACCTATTTTGAAAATAGTTAGAAGTTCACAAAGTTATTTGAAGCTACTTGTCTCCTCCTTTATACATTTTTAATTATATTTGGTGATTTCAGATGGAAGAGAGCTCTTATGTAACGTTTGGATGTGTACTTCTTGAATAATTAATTGCACCCTGAAAGGATGATTTGGTCAACCCAAATATGATTTTTTGTCTAATGTGGGATATTTCCATTTGTGCAATAGCATGAGATAAATTACAAAGGCTGCATTTTAAAATACATTCTAAAAATACAGAATTAAGAAAGTCTTGCTACATTCCTCACAGTGCCCGAGATGTAAAAGCCCAATATTCAGTAACGTACACCACATTTATTTATTTCCTTCTGGCTCACAGTTACTGTGAGAGGGGATAAATGACCCTCTATTGCCAAGAGATGCTTTACATCCACAGTGATACAAACAGAACTTGGCTAAACATTTCTCAGTATAAAGATAGGTAACTGCAGCCTTGTCACCTGCATGGGGACCCGTCACCTCTCTTTATCTCAGCAGACCCCACAGCCACTAAGACAGTAGAGAGGAAGACGTGGGATCTGTGGACTGCTCCTCCAGGTGTATATGTACTCTGTCTAAAATGAAACATCTTCAACAGCAACCACTGCTGCTCTGGGAGTCCAGTGGCTCCAGGGAGCACGGGGTGTTTCTGCCTAAAACTTAGAGATGGGCACTCCTGCTCCCTCTCAGATGACTCCCCAGCTGATGGGTAATTCTGTCAGCACCATGTGCTTGGGGAATGCAAAGCTCTGTGCTCTGGGCAGTATGAACATCTATCATCATGAGTAGGTGTAGGATCACCTCATGAGTAAACCCCAGGGGAGAGCTGAAAGTCTGGATGTTGCCACACCCTCATGACTGAGAATGCTCTGGCTGTTCTCACTAACGGGTCCTTGAGTATCTGAATAGCTTAGACAGAAATAGTGGCAGTGTGAAGTCTAAACCCATGAATTTTAATCCTTGATTCCCTTTGGGGTGTTTCAGCACAGGTGAAAAGGGCATTTTAGAAAGGTGTCCTAGGTTACAATATAGATGTATTTAAGTATTCTATTACCACCAGCTGTAGGCCATTAGCTGTTATCGCCTGCTAATGTCCCATCCCTGATAACAGACAATGGGCCATCAAGAAACCACCACATGACTCATGGTCTTATCTCATCCTATTGTGAGATGCTCCACCGAGGAGGGAGGAGCCAAGCATTCCCACCTGGATATAACCTTCCCTGAGAACTGCCTAACTTAGCCCTGTCTACTGGGTTACCAGAGGATGAGAGCTACCGCTGGACCTTCAGCTGGAGACTAGACCTTCCACAGGCTCATTGCTTCAACTGAACTACTTCATTTGGACTACTACCACCACTCTAACAGGGTGTCAGGTTGTATCTGACTTTGTCAGTGCTTTTCCTTATATTACTTCACTTATTTCTAATTTTTTTTCTATTAATTTTAATCCTGACTTGTGATCTCCCACTGGTTTGTTTTCAAACCAATCCAAAAGGATTTGGCCAACCAAGGCACGAGGAACACCTGAGAAAATTACACACGACAGTATAAATCATTACCTGTATGCTCCCCTGTGTTGTACCAGCCCAGGGACAGAGTAGTGTAAATACAGGATCTTAATGGTGGTGACTGTGTAAAATCAGTTCCTTGGAGCTGTTAACACTGAGGTTTGACAGAATTGTGGGCCTTTGAAATAGGTCTTATAAATGTACCTATATATTGTAGAAGAACACATACCTATAAATTCTCTTTAGGCATACACTCCACAGATATTACTGCTGAATATTTTAATTATTTTTTTTTTATTATTTGTGGAGAGGAGAAGAATTTATCACGGTTATCTTGAAATCTGCAATTAATCACTATTTTTTCACTAATCAGGAGGACTGAATGGAGGAAAGGAAATATTTTAGAGGGTCAAGGATATTACAGAAAACAGTATTTGTATCTTACAAATTTAAACGTCTTCTATTTCCAAGTTACCACCCATAGGTTAGATCCCCAAGAGCTGATTAAAAGTAGTTATGTTGCTCTGCACTCTGTGGTGGGGCTGCCGTGGAGCTGACTGCCTGCTCCTGAAGATACAAACCTGCTTTGAAGATATAAACTGGCTCTTCAGTTCTACTGGGGCATCTCTGGAGAAATGTATTCACTTTTTCTCACCATGGAAGCAATTCCATGTGAACATTATGGAGACAGATGCCTGCACCCATCCCTCAAATGTTTTAAATCCTCTGCTCAGCCTCAGGAGCAAACACTTTCTCTCCATTCTTTGCACTGAGAGAGAGGCTCTGGCAGGAGAAGCCTCAGTCTGACCCCCAAAACATTGACACAGTGAAGCGTGCACTTTTAAGAGCAGGTCACATTTGTGCTGGCAGGATGAGGGCACTTCCACCCTGGAGTGTAAGGGAAGCCACAGAGCAAGTGGGTTTTGGAGGAAATCTCTTCCCCAGCACCTCCAGTTGAAGCAGTACAATCCCTAGGGAGGTTGCAATAACACCTTATGCCGGATACTGGTAATGATCCCTGTGAGAGGATGAAGGGTTAATGGAAAACCGACTCTCCTTCACATGCAAAGGATTTAAAACCTGCAGATTACAGTAACTGCCTATGGATTTTTAGTGGGATGAGGGCAGCAGGAGGAACGTGTCACATAACTCATGGCTGGTACTGGGGGATTGATGTGCAGAACTGGAGAGTTCAGTGCAATGATGGGGTGCCTGGAGGCAAAACCAAGCAGGAAAGGGAGGCAGCAGGAGATACAGCCTGAGCAGTGATGTAAGTGATGCAGACAGATTGGGCAACTTCCTACAGGGGCATGACCCCTGGATAGCATGGCTGGGCAGAAAGGTGCCACGTGCATGGTGCTGGGGCCATGAGGAGTTCGTGTGTCTCTCCAGCTCCCAGAGCTGCTGGCACCCCTCCTGCAGGGAAGAGAAATGGGACTGTGTGGGGAACTTGCTTTGCATAGCTGTGTGGGTGGGATGAACCTCGAGGTACAGGGACTCACAGAGGTTTTGTGCTGCTGCTGACAGGAATTTTAAAAAGCAGTAGCATTTTGTATAAATGTTACATTTGAATCTCTTTGACATTTTCCCCTTGGTGCTAATTATTCCTAGCAGCTTCTCACCGTGCAGCAAATGCCTGGCACTGTGACAGTTATTAAAAACCTGTAAACAGGCTCTGGTGGAAAGTGCCTGGAGTCACCTTGCCACGTTAAAGAGAAACTGTCAAATAAGCAAAACCAAACTGAATCTGAACCCCACTTAGGCAGCTTCAGAGACTTCTCAGAGGCAGAGGCTCAGGTGGGATCTTATCAGTACATACATGATGGGAAGGTGTAGATTGGATGGAGCCTAAGTCTTTTCAGTGGAGTCCAATGACAGGACAAGAGGCAGTGGGAACAAATTGAAACACAGGGTATTCCAGTTAAACATAAGAAAACCCAGTTCCACTGTGAGGATGGTCAAACACTGTCACAGGTTGCCTGGAGAGGTGGTGGGGTCTGCATCTGCATCCTTGGAGACACTCAAAAGCCACCTGAGCATGGTCCTGGGTGGTCAGCTGTACATATCCCTACTTGAGCAGGGGGGATGGACCAGGTGACCTCCAGAGGAGCCTGGGCTGCTCTGCAGTTCTGAGTTTCTGTGTGCAAATGTGCTGTTCTTGTTGAGAAACAGCTCTGAGAGGCACCACCCGAGGGGCATGAAGTATAAGGGATCTGCTCACCCAGAAGAAGCTGGTACAGTGCTGGCTCCAGTCCTCTCAGGAGTGTGATTAATGCCGATGGGAGTCAATTAAATACTCACCTGGAGTAGGTATTTCAGCCTAGCTAGGGCTGGGCTCCATCTTCATTTTCTCAAGCCAGGAACAATGGTATGGCTCAGTTCACAGGTCCAGCGTTAAACAGATTTTGCAGGATGTACAGAGCACAAGAGAAAATTGTAGACATGACTAAGAAACTTCCCTTCCCTGCTTGGAGCTTCAGCAGGGGCAGGGTTTGGACAATGGTGGCATTGCACTGGCTCAAGATGCCATTGATGTTTTGGCTCCAAAGCTTGTTCATTTTCTCATATGAAAAGTTGCTTGGTTTCTTTGGGATCCTAAAACCTGATTCAGCAAAGAGCTTGGCTGGCTGCCCTGCAGAGCCCAAGCTTTAGGGCTTTTGTCTTTGGCATGCTTCTCATCCCAAAAGCCGTGGTGAACCACACTTAGTTTGCATCCATGTGTGGCCCATGGTCCAAGTGTTGACAACCATCTGCTTCTGGGGTTCTCAGATATTGTTACAGAAGAGGAAAGCAGAGGTTTGACAGAATCTCTCTTTTAATCCATGGTCTCTGAGGTGGCTCTGGACTTGTACAACCACAGGAGGCTCTGATACTCTATAGGCAGAGGAGCTGAAGCACTGCTGATAATCACAAGCCCTGAGCCTTCCTTTTGAACTGAACTTTGTGCACATGCCAGTATTACAGAGAAAGTGTCATACTGAGCTGGGACAAAGCTTCATTTAGCCCAGTGTAACTGCCCAGGGTCAGGTTGCAGTAATTCAGAGCCTTAGCTGGAAGAGGTTTCTTGAAAACCATTGCGTTTATTAGCCATTTACAGACCTTTCTGCTGTGATTTTGTACAATCCAGTTTTAAGCTCTTTTAGTACTTCTTAGTCTTTGCTCAGCTGATGCTGTCAGGTTCTGCAGTTCTGTTTTGTGCTACAGAAAACACACTTGCTGTATTAGAACTACCCTGGCAAGTTTGTTTTCTATCTCTCTGTACCCAGGTTATGAAAGAGAGAAAAACCACTCCCTGCACCGCTTGTGCTTTTTCAAATGGATACTTTTAGCTTGTTAAGTCTTTCACGGAACAAAAGACTGCCCCATAGTCTTACAGATCCTTAACACCCTTTGCATTGTTTCTATCTTTAGAAATAAAATGGAGCAAATTCTGGAATATGTTACATTTTAATCTGAAAGGAAAATATTTCCTGCTTAAATGAGTGTTGACAAGCAAAGAATCTGACTCAGCTCACTGAGTTTAATGTTTGCATTCAACGAGCATCTCTTCATATGGGATACAGGCAATGACAAGGGAAGGAGCCTGGCCACATTATCACTTCTAGGGGTCTATTCAGTCCTGCAGCAGGGCCCTTCTGCAGTTCAGCCCTGCCCTTTCCAGCACATGGAGAGATGCAGTGCAGCACTTTTATGATGTTTGCCCATGGAGCCATAAGCCACATTAGCCATGTTATTTAAAACAGGTTGTAATTTCAACTATTTTGGGATCTTGTCTGTGGGCAGGTGGATGGTAAGGTAGGAGTTAATCCACCCACTCAGAGTCCCAGTTCTGCAGCGGCTGAATAACAACAACAAATTCATGCACAAGGAATCAAATCAGTCAATTGCAGTATGAGCCTGTCCATCGTTAAGGTAAATCCACAATTCTCTATTCTAGAAGCAATGAATATGACAGGAAATTCTCAGAAAGGTTTACTACGACTGACCCCAATATGGAGATCAGTATTGACATCCATGAGCACACAGCTGCATACAGTAACGTGCACAAAAAAGCTGCACAGGCTTTGGTACCTCAGTACCTCTTTCCTGTCCTTTCTGCTTTTCTACAATCTCTACCCTCTTCATTGCAACCCATCTGACCTTCCAGGATTTTCACTCAAGAAACCAGAAAGATTTTAAGAAAGAAGTGACTGAATTGCTAACAAAGGTCATGAAAACACTCATAATCAACGCCTACCGTAATGCTGGAAGGACAGCAAATATTTTACCATTTTCTGAAAGACTGGCAGAACAATTATGAGCTTCTAAAGCAAGGTTTGTTGAAGTATTTATCATACCACTTGGGTGAACAAGGGGCAAGCCATGGTAGAGGTAAGGCACCTTTTATAAAACAAAATCCTATCTCTTCAGACATTCAAACTGCACTTGACAGAGTTTCTCACAAGAATATAACAAACTGGTAACTATAGTACGATTATCCACATTTTATTTTGTTAAAAATGTATTTCACTGTTTATTAAGTGTGAAGTCATTCCAGAACTAGCATTTGTAGGCTCAGATGTTTTAGTTAACAAAAAATCCATCAACAGGAAAATTCTAGCCTGAAGAAACGGCAACAGAAAGAGAAACAACAAATTAGTGACTTGGTTTGTCAGGACAAGAGATAGACTGAGAACTTTTCAGCAGAGCTTCATGACTGGGCAGAAGGAGGCCATGGGACCACAGCACAGGCTGCAACAAAGCACTGCACCTGGAGCACAGCTCCCACTCTGCCCTGTGTAAAGGGCTCCCTCAAGGAGCTTGCAAACAGAATCTTAGCAACATAAGAAGTCTTAAGAAGTCTTTGGAAAAAAGGCTGGTGAACTAGCCAACATCACCCATCAGCACTTGTGACTGACTGTCCTTAGAGCTACCAATGCCCCTGGAGCTACAATTGAGCTTGACCTGCTCCAGGCTATTACTTCATATTTGTGTTTAGAGTTACACCCCGTATCATTTCTGCTGCCTTGCTAGCCGGGGAACGGCTACTTAGAAGGAGAGCTCTCCTTAAGACAATTGAGGAACTCTTCAGTCCTGCAATGTTTCCCTCCTTCCTGAGGGATATGTGCTGTATCTCTTGCCATCCTCCCAGGCTTTTGGGGGAGCAGGCAGCAGACAGTGCCATGCAGCACCCCTGTGAAGATGGGGTGCAGTGCCTGTAGAACTAGGGCAACACGTGAGCTCCTGCTATGAGGACCTTGATGGGGTTCATTATAAACTGTCTGATTAGACCTTCATCTGGAGGATCTCCCAGGTAGAAATACATAAATGAGAAGTGGGCACAAACCAGTTGATGATGCACAATAATCTTCCCAGCAGAAAATTTTCTTTATTGGCTTTTTATTAATTAACAATCTGCTTACACTTTTTTTTATTTTTTGTAAGTTGAGTCTGTAAAATATTAACAGCCTAGTGCTTTCAACTTTCTTGGAGTTGTTCTGTTTAACAGTCAGGCACTTAAGCCTTCAGACTTATAAAAAGCATTGCTTTAAAATTTTATTTCTCACAGGAATAGCTTAGCATTGTTTTTTTTAGCTTACAAAAGCAGCATGCCTATAGATTTTCCATAAAGAATGTTTCATTAAACTCCATTGATGTAAGTTCCTATCACTCCTCTCCATAGCCTGTTTTCCAAACCAGTTCTTCCTTTCTTTGAAAGCGAGTCCTTTAGGCCTCTGTATGCATTTGCATAATGCCTACTTATCTTTTCATCTTTAAATAAATTATTTCTACTGTCTTTTCCCCTTGTGTTCAGAACTAACCAGTGCACACACACTCCACCAGAGCTGTTTCATTTTGCCATGCAAATGCAGGTCCTAGCAGAAGAAATCTCATTAACTGATTTAAGTGGAGGTGCTTCTGCTTCCTGGCTGACAAGGGCTCAAATAAACAAGTCAAGGGAATCTGCAAGAGCAGGTAGATGCAAACAGATTGTTCACCTCTCTCTACTTCCTCTAGTCCCAAAGGTCTCTTCCTGTAAACCACAGGCTGAGATTTGAAAAGCATGAGGACTTTTCTTCTCAGGACAGAATTTAAATCAAGTAGTTACACAATGGCTACCATTATGAGACTGTGTATTAAAAAAGCTATTCTTTACACATGCACATAATGTGTCACAAATGGAAATAGAAAAATTAGTTACCTACAAATCAATATTGAATCTATCTCTTTGCTGAATGAAACAATTACTTAAAGCCCTCAGTGTGCTGGGGAGGTGAATTTGTTCTATACTGACAGAGTAGATGTGTGCACAGGGGTAGTACAGAGGGTGAAGCCACCATGCTGATGTGACCTGGGACCTCAGAGCCAGAGCTGCACCAGGCAGCACTAATGGAGCAGAGTCAAGTGCTCTTACATTCCTCAGACAATGTATGATGAGCTGACAACCTAAGGGAGGATTTTGCTCAGAATTCTAAATTTCTCCTTTAGTTTCGTATCGATGAGAAGCAGAAGCAATTGCATGAAGCAAACTCAAATATATTTATTATCATGGTGTCCAATGCACAAAAGAATTCAGAATTTTACAGTGTTGCAAAAAGCAAATCTCTTACTACTTCTCCATGTTTTTTGGTAATGCAGTGGCACTATTGGCTTTGGAGGTGCTCACAGTAGATAGTTATGGCAGTCCTTACACAGAGTGTTGATCCCAATTTCCAGGAATCTCACTGAATGGTGTCTCAGGCCTCTGGCTGAGACATTTTAGTTCCAGCTATGATAATGAAATCAGTGAGAAATTCAAGAATTGAAAATAAGGTAATTTGGACTCCTCCTTCCAGTTGGCAGCCACTGGAGCTGGTGTTAGGGCAAAGTCTTCCTGCACAAAAAGAAAGTTACCCAGCTTGCAACCTGCCTCAAGACTCCTGCCCATTTTCATAATCACAGAGGGAGAGACAAAGGTCAGGTACTTTTGGGTTTCTCCGTGCCTGGGCCATCTGCAAATGTAGGGAAATAAAAATTGATTCACAACCCTCATTCTCAATAGTGATCAAATGTGGCCTTCATCACTCTTTATCTACATATCTGCTGTACTGAAGGCAATCGTATTTCAAGGGGTTTTTTGGCTCCTGGCAGATGAACCAACCAACCAACCAAATTATCAAAAGAATTCTGTCAACAAAAGATCTTAATACATGGAAATTTTTTATGTCATAAACATTAAAAACAAATAGTCAGTAATGCTTCCCAGGTTTTCTTTTTCATGCCACAACCCTGCAATGTCCCAGAAAAGGAAACTTCAAGCAGTCAATCAACTTTGCAGCCCTGTTTTAATCTGCCTGTTTCCAAGTGAGTTGTGAATGCCTCTTCTATTGATTTGCTTTATCATTACACCATTTGTAATCCATTTTCATTAGAAACCTTAGTACTGTTCAGGCTCATTAACACACAGTTTTGTCCTTAGGTTTCAGATAGTAACAGTCATCCTGAGTCTCCTAAAACTGAAGTTCACATAGAAGGCTTCACATCTTGTTTATAGAAACTCTTCGTGATCCTTTGCTTGAAAAAATCTTATTTGGTTGGTGGACTAAAAGGTCACTTTTGTCATGCTGCTGCAGTGTCTCAAAAGTCAGAGTTCTGGGGGCAAAATACTCGAGCAAATTATGGCTTTGTTGCTTTCAAAACTACAGAGACTAAAATCAGAAGTCTGATGCTTACTAATACCTCCAGAAACCTTGCAGTAAAACCAGGGCTAACAGCAAGGGAAAAGATGGACTTTAGAACAGCTACTACTACATTTGTCAAACCAGAAGTAAAAGTCAAGTAAGCAATCAATCAACGAGTCAATGACTTCCCATGTCTAAATAAGCAGTCTACAGGTACAACACAGCCTGGACCCAAATCTAATCATCTTTTGTTGATCTAGTCTGCCTCCACAGGGCCCAAGGAGAGATTAAATAACACCAATTGGAAGTTGGACCTGGTTGGACTGCATTGCAAGACCTTTGGGGAATTTGATAGTGACATGTCTTGTGATAGCAGCAAGGCTCCCAATCACATGAGGTGTTCATCGAAGCACCATTTTCCATTTGCACAAAACTAGAGGCTGAAAACTGACCTAATCTGGAGGTCAGGACAGAACATGAAAAAACCCCAAAGATTAAGCTGCCTTTTAATAAAACTGACAGTAAATACAATTAAGGTGATGAACTTATTTCACTGGTGCTTAAAGAAACCTGTACTTGGTTCACAAAGAGGAAGAAGGCACAAAAGGTTAAAGAATGATTTTATTCAGCTTTCACAGTTCTAAACAGTAAACATAATTAACAATTCACCAGTGGTATCAGAGAACATAGTCCTGGTATCAGTAAAATGTCTACTGTTTAAGGCACTGGTAGTGGGAAGAAAAAAAGATGTAACATGGATTGCTCTTTCTTAATCAGAATTTGAACCTGTTATGAATATGTGCTTGCTACTCAATGTTTAGAAACCCACAAGCTACATTCACAAACAAATGTTTATACAAGTTTGGTAATTACCAAGACAGGAATCAGTGGCTCCCCTACTTCGACTCTAGAGCAAGTATTGCTTTTCTTTGGAGTGGAATCAATTTTTAACCTACTAAGAGAAACCAAAACACAAATTACTTCAGCAGTATGGCTTTAAGACCCTGTATTTGGTTACAATATAGCAAGCCAAGTTAAATGACAGCATACAGGTGCCATATACTGTCATTTTAAAACAAGCAGTTTTACAATATAAAAACTAGTTTAGAACATACTATAGCCAGTTTTTGTACAAACATTTTTACAAAACTGAATTACTAAAAAAAATTCAAGAACGTTTTAAATATGAATCACACTTTACATGTTGTATGCATAAAATTACTTGTCCTGATGATATAAATTAGGAATACTACAAAATTTTTAAAGCTGCCATTCATATGCTATTGAAATGCACACATCAGAAATACTGAAGTGTTAGTTTTGCCAAAATCCTTAAGAGTCACTCTTATATTTGCCAAATTGATGTACAGTGACTTAGGTTTCTAAAGGAGCCACAGTGACCTCCCATGGCCACCTACAAAATCCCTGTCCTTAACCTTTTTTTCCATTTTGTACATGACATTCCACACAAATGTCAATAAACTTAAAAGGTACAACAGTGGTTTGGTGCCTGGTCCAATTACTCAAGGAAACTACAGTATTTCTATCTGAAATGAGCATAAAGGAGCACAGCCTTCACACAGTCTAGCTCCTGGTTGCAAAAAAAAGTCAAGTGTCCTCTATGATTTATCGAGAAACTGTTCCAGAACCTTTTAGAGAACTGTTTTCTGTAAGTCAGTGAGAGATGATGTTTAACAGATGTTCAACACTTACTCAGTATTAGGCTCCCAAATAAATAACTTCAGCTTTTGAGAGAGCAAAGGAAGGAAATGTAAATTGATGCTGTCTGAACCAAGTCCAAAGCAGAATACAGGTGAAGTTGTACAAGACTCTTAAATGTGTGTCAAGTTCACTGGTATACAAAGCCCAAAAACATTCTAAAAAGAAACCAAGTGGAGGAAAAGAATCCAAAAGTCATTTAAGTGCCTTCTTCCATTGTTCTGAAGGGATGCAACCAACAGGAGCAAAATACTGTCTTCCTATGTCATGAACAGATGAACCACATGAAAACAAAAATCACAGTAGTGACTGTCCCTCATCTGTAAAACAGTAATTAACACTTACATTCTTCTACTGCTTATAAATCCTCTCTGTTATATCCAACATGTTTTCCATTAGGTGACTCTTCTGTGTTTGGTGCCAGCCATGTGAAATACACCTTCACTGGATCGATATTCCAATGCTTGTGAAATGACACTGGAATTTGGTGAGAAAGGTAATCTTTTGGGTAGTCCATTGGCCTTGCCTAAGACAGAAGAATAAAGCAAAAGCACCAGTACTTAATGATCAATAATAATTTTAAAAAGAGAAAGTATCACTGCTCAATGGCCTCTGTAACAGAACAATGTGGCACTGACAAAATACACAAGACGGTAACAAAGAGGTTTTCACATCATTCTATTAAATCAATTGACAAGGCAGTAGTTTAAATCTTCAACTCACACTGGAGTCATCATGCTAGGAATGAAGTACACTGATATTAAATATGTCCTATTTCTCAGGATATGCAGTGGCCACCGTCTATGAAGTCAAGCAATAAACAGTGTAGTTGGTATGGAATCTTTTTAAATATGAAGTTTTGGCTCAGTAATGACAAAATTATTTTAAACAATATTATCTTCCTCCTCTAATGACACTTGTCAGCACTGCCACTGTGATTGTAGGATCCTAATAAGGCCATAAGCAGCCAAAATAGACCGAGTTTTATGATAGGTAAAGGTTCCAAACATGGGATACATTATGGTGCCAGAAAACTGCGTTGTTATTCTTTACCAGGCTATATCAAACCAGACAGAATTACAAAACAGCTACAAGATGCAGCTGCTGTCCTAATGCACCATGTGTATTTCATTTTCTCTGGCAGTTCAATGGCACCTAAGTGCATCTTTACATAAACAATTCTCACCTGCAGTGGTCCCTGGAAAAACCACTACATTTTGCCATTGGAATTTTTGTAAAGAAAAATGCATGGAAGGCAAACATTTGTGTTTTACATCTAAGAAAAAAAAACCCAAACAAGAAGAAAATGGAGTGATTTGGATAACAAATAATTGATTTGATGCCTAAGCTGGTAATTGATTCAATACTGCATGCTTCACCTACTTATGGTGGTATTTATGAATTCCTCGTGCAGTTCTGTATAAAACACAGCCATAAAATTAGGCATCAGAATTTGACATTATGAAATCTGAATATGTGTTGTTGATGTTATGGGTTTTTTTATTCTGATATTTAAATGACAGAGTGCTTATTTTTAAAAAATCCACTGGAGAAATCAAGAGGGAACCTATATCCCTCATGACTTTTGAAAAACACTTCGAAGAACATTTAGGTTTCAAGAACCTGAAGGATTTATTTTGGATAGAGACAGTTTTTACACATCTGAGACCAAAGATTTTTGCTCTTTGAAAATTAATCAGCTTATTATTAAGCTAGAGACAAAACTCTGGTGTTTTGACAATTCTAAAATAACAATATCTACTCTAATAAATGTATTTAATTTTTGCTAAAATTTGTATTTGGTGTCCTAGAAAAGCCAAATATATTGCTTTAGCCCAGATTTTATATTTAAGACCACAATTCTGGCTGCTTCTCAACATGGGAAGGTTCCTGTTCTCTGTAATAGTCTAATCATGTCAAAAACCTCTGGCACAGGTCACAGACTATGTCTGTATCTACCTCAGCAAGTAGGCAGCAGGAAACCAGTAAGAGTGAGCAAACACACCACAGACTTTCCAAGAATGAAGATATCTTTGCTTCTCTTTCATAATCTATATCTCAGTACAATTTTAAATTCGCATACTTCAAGGAACATCACACAGCATAATATTTCAGTCAAGTCCTTAAAAAGTTATTTTCTGGTTGACTGAAAATCCAGAATTGGTTTTCTCATTTTTAAAATATTTTTTTGCACAATAGTGGAATTTGTAGAACAAGCACATTCAATTTTTCTTCAGTGGTTTTTCCCCAAGGGTTAATTCCTGTTTGAGGGATGTTAAATTAGAATTTGTTATAAGCAACAGTAGAGATGAATTAGAAGTCAAGTGCAATTTT
This sequence comes from Dicrurus megarhynchus, assembly GCA_013399195.1. Taxonomy (NCBI): domain Eukaryota; kingdom Metazoa; phylum Chordata; class Aves; order Passeriformes; family Dicruridae; genus Dicrurus; species Dicrurus megarhynchus. The sequence continues at coordinate 647,158 of VXAD01001122.1, forward strand.
CTATGTGGAAAATCAAACTCCTAGGATTTCACTTTCAAAGTGATTCAGTATCAAATGCACACTATTAAGGATTACAAGGAAGTTCTTTGGGTTGTTTTGAATAAGGACCGTTCTTACAGATTTGGAAAATGAGTTCTGTACTTAGTCTCCTTTAATTAGGTCAGTTTGTTATTTTGTTTTTTTTAACATCTCTTCAAGCACAAATTAGTCAATAACTGTTGATTTTATAATATGCATGACTTGTTTTCTTTGTATACTGAAAGGAGTAAGCAACGATAAACAAAACAGGAGAGTAAACAGATATGATTTTTTTATATGGACAAGGAATTAAAATATTGAATAGTGTGTTCTCAGTCTTCCCACTTCTCTAAATAGTAAATGTAATTAGAAATGTAATCTTAACACAGGAAAAGATGATAATTTAAATTAGAAACGCACTCCCTCCACTGACAACTACTTTGAACTACATGGTAATTTACTAATTCTCAAGTCACTTATTATCTTATTCTCAGCTCATGTTCAGATACGCAGGTCTTCCCAGGTTTTCAACTAGATCAACACCTGAAAAACATCAAATGCTACACTCATTTAAATGTTGATTTTTTAAGAAGTTGTGCACTGTTTGGGAAAAAAACCTTTAGTGCATCTTGTTCATACCATGGAAAGATGTGGTTTACTCGGCTTACAAGGAAGAAAATCTCTACAGGCCTCAATGCATCATGTTTTCCACTGTGGCAATACAGTTAGCTTCTTAAATATCGTGGAAGACAGAAACAATATTCAAATCTACTCCAGCCCTTTTCTCCCAAAATCACATGAAAATTATGTTTTGTGAGCTCTCTTTCCCATGTGCTAGCATAGAACACTTTATCATATTTATACCATTCTTCAGAATCCACCACAAAACCAATATTTTCATATTTTATAACTTCACTAATGAGGTATTTCAGAATAGTAAATACTGAATCAATAGAAAAATTAGGTAAGTAGAGCAGGCAGATTTATTGAAAAATTTTACAGTTAGTTCTCCATTACCTGAAGAAAAAACTATTGTGTCGTAGGTTTTTTCCTTTAGAGGACATATGACAACTATTCAAAGCATGTGGCTCCTAATTCTATTTGTTTTTCAAAATTCTCACCTCTGATTGCATCTTTAATAAAATGTAGTTTTAGGTTAGCTGAAATAGCATATAAACTAGCAAAGTATTGCAGTAATCCATGGTATGAGAATGTTCTTATTTCATCAGTCTTGTTCTGCTGGGAAGCAAGGTAAAGCAGCAGCATCACCTTGGTGAGTGTTACTACATATTGATCGAATTTGAATATTTATGACAGTTTTATGTGTATACTTAGAAAATGAAATACATTTTTAATACTCAAAAATAGCTCTCTGACCTGATGAAAAAGTGGACTGTGTGTTATAGGGATTCCTAAGCCGCTGAAACACATCCCAAGGACCATATCATCAGGTGCATCCATGCTGTAACACCGGCATTTGCTAGCAAGTAGTTTCTGAACAGCTGTTCTGCTGAAAACCATCCTGAATTGAAAAAAAGCACATGAAATGTATAAAAACTACTAAAGACACCAAATAATTGTAATTTAAAAATATTGCTAAATTATTTAAAACTGCAAGCCCAAATGTAGCCCTCTGATACAACACATTGGAAATTCAAAATTTGAGGGGTCAGAACTGACAAATAGTGCCAGAGGCATTTTCTGAAAGATAATTACTTTTTATACTGAAAATTAATTACACCAATTATACCCATTGTTGTTATTCCAACAACAACTTAGCTACCCACCATTTCTACTATTGCTGATAATTCCTCCCAAATTTGGCCTGGACTCAAAAGGGATAGTCTCCTCAATCTTACTCCAATGCAAGGGAGAAGAGCTGGGGACTCATGACCAGCATGTGTCACTACACAGAAGGCGTGAGATGAATTGCACACATTTGGGGAAAACATCACTGTTTCTGTTGAAACTGATCTGTGTTGTAATTTAGAACATTTGCACTCAAAACAGGAACTAATGTAGATCCCAGTAGGAGCTTAAATAAATTACCCTCCTCCACCAGTGATATAACTGTATCCGCCTGTTCCCAAGCCATAGCCATAACGCTCTCCAAGGAATACTGGTTCTTTTGGGTCATAGCAGCTGAGCAATTTTCGGAGTCTGAAGATACTACAATATGAAAAGCCATTAATAAAAAACCTTGTAAACATTCATTTTGGAACAGACATTGCTACCCTCAACAGCATTCTATTAAATAGCACAATGATGACAGGAGAAATTCAGAAATTCTACCCAAAAAAACTCCCCCAGAGATACAAACTGCTAAACAGAAATTTATGATGGATTATTTACTATGAGATACAAGTGCTGAATTTGGTCAAATCATGAACAAGTTAGCTTAAAACATTTTTTGAAGTAGGCAGTTTGTCAGCAAAACTTCATCTCATCTCAGAGAAAACATGAAATTATACTTTCCACTCAATGTTAAGATCTTTGCAAATTATCTGTGAACATTTACAAATTGAAAACTAAAAAAAGGTATGTTTAGTTACATGAATATTACGTTATCTACAATTACATCCTACTTCTTCTGTCACATGATTTAATGTAAAGTATTGTCTTGAACCACTGTTCCTAACCATGTGATCCTGCTCATTGATCACTGCGCCTTTTTTTTTGCTTATATTGCAGTGTCAGATTTTATGAGAATGGGATCTAATTTTACAACAAAGGCAAGTTCCAGAATACCATTCTGTGAGGCTCGGACAACTGACCTGAGCTTATGAAACCTTTCTTCTGAGACATTTCTGTGAGAAACACATCTTAGAAAGGGTATTAGCAAGTGACTAAACCCCCTCAGCTCAAACATACCTATGCTGAGGAATCACAAAATGTGGTGTATTCAGACTATATGATTCCATGATAACAGATATGCACAGTTTTAACCAAGTAACAAGATTGGTTTTAATATCCATCAAAAGAATACTGATGGAAAGTGACAATTTTTTTTCTTAAAGTAATATAAAGCTACATAACTAATAAAATAGCTGTATCACTAAAATAAAGAATAGGTGAATATTGCTAAGTTTCTTATTGACATAAGCGGTGGTAACTCCTGAAGTAATACAATACCTTATCAGTGTGTCATCATCCACTACAACTAACCAAGGGGTACTGGGAGAAGTATGATTCAAAAACCTTTCCAAAATGGCAAAGGTTTTCCCACAGTGACCTAAGAAAAAAGAGAAATTAACAGAATATACACTTAAATAAAATAGGAATTAAATTAAAAACAAGCTTTATTCCACCTATCTGTCAAGCTGTTTGGCACTACTGGACAAACTGCTACTCTCAATTTAAAGAGCTGTAAAAATGAGGAGACTATGATAGGAGCATGTTCTGCAAAATACTCCAAGATACTGTCATAGCATTTCACAATGCATCAGGCAGATCCATTGCTTTTATAGAAATATTTAAATCTATATTAATCTACTGTACTCATCACTGGCAACTCAGGTCCTGATCACTGCCTGTAGGGAAAGGTCTTAACATTTATCACAAGATTATAATGAAGTTCAGAGGTAAGACACCCTTTGCTAGGAGTGGAGAAGTGAAACACCCTTGTTCAGAATAAGCAGGACATGATAAAGAAGAAGTTTCAGACTTCTACTGAATCTTCTTCAGATCTTGGACAAACCTTATTTCAGTCAGTCTTTATTAATCACAGTTGATTACCTAATGTAATTATCGCTATCAATATTACATTTACTAAACAATCATTCAAAATAATATTGTATTTGAAGCCACTTCCAGTTAAAATGTTCTGTGAGAAAATGCAGCAACTCTGTACTTAAGAAGTGAAGGAAGTCCTTCCTTTGGTGATTTTCTGAAACTTAATGCAGACTGATATGAGAACATTTACAAAATTAAAGCCAGGATTTCTATATTATATTCTATCACACAACATGGAAGCTCCCTGGCATGACTAGAACTGCTGGGCACGGCTTCTACAAACAATCCACATGTGCCCCACAAGCTTGCTGCCTCCTGAAAACACTGCTTGCTCATGTCCCGCTCCACCTGTGCACACAGAGATCCCTGCCTATCCTCTCTCTGCCTCTAACAGACCAAAAAAAAGGGGCAGAAATAACCCAGAGGTCAGAACAACTGACCTAGCGGGCCAGATAAGGCTAAGAGGCCACTGCCTGGACACCTGTAATTCAGAAGGTAATACATACAGGCTATCAGCCTAAGAACAATATATCAAATGAAAGAAAAAATCAAAATTATTAAGCTCAAGAAAGCCATCATATCCATAGCCTTTTTTCTATTCAAACACAAAGTAAATTAATTTAAATGCCTATTATTTGCTATAAAAACATGATTCAATCTTAACATTTATTTTTTATGCTTAAATCAAGGCATGCTATGCACAAGCATATAATATCTGAATACCATATGGCAAGTAGTTTATGCCCAGTAACCAGTTGGCACTGCCTGAGGTCTTTTGAAATAAATTTATGACTTCTTCACTGTTGGTGATCTTACACAAAATCATCAATAACTGTAGAGTTATTACTCTTACCCCAAGCAATAACACCAATTTTTTTTCTTCTTGGAGTATATCAGTACACCACGCTTTCATAATCTCAGTATTTAGGTTTCTGCTAAATACTGTTAACTACACTGGGGGACTCTGACTGTATTTTCCATCCATTTCCTGTGTCAAGAGCTTTCTTTTAGTTTAGGTTGCACATATGTGCTAGAGAAATACAGAATTTCTAAATGACACACTTGACATGAAAGACACATATCATCCATAAAACTTCACTTCTTCAGTCAGTCATTTGTGCAAAACTGACAACAGTCAACAGCTCACCTCTGTCAGTGTTAGGTACGCCCAAATCTATAGTAGGAATGGAGATGTCTGCATAATCACTGTAGTATTCAATAAGGGCAGCCTCTCTTTCCCAAGTCTGCTTTACAACTGGTACTGCAAAACAGTGATTGACATCACAAGTAACTTGATTAAAATAGATACTTGATCCAAATATTCATGTTAACCACTTTTTGTTAGCCACATTCCTTCAGATGGTAATAAAAATGCTGCTTTGAATACAGCAGCATGATTCTAAATGTTCATTCTATTTTCTTTCCTATAACATTTAGAGAGAAAAAAATTTACATTTTTATGAAAGCCAGTCAGGATATTTTTATTTAAATAATTTAAAAATTCTATTAAAATATGAGTATAGTTTCATAATACTATTATTTGTAATAGTAATCGAAAACGGTGGTATTTACATTTTGACTAACCAGAGCATGGAATTCACTACTTTTACACTTGCTATGGTAGGATTCATAGCACACATCAGCACGAACACTATCAGAGATCAGTCCTTCTTCCAGTATTGAAATGCCACATTTTAATCCAACTGTACAGTGTATAACATATTCTGCATCAGAAACAGACCAAATGCACCTTTTGAAATACTACACTTGTGTTATACACATCCTATCTGACAGCAACATCGTATTAATGCTCAAAAGCACCTGTCTCTGGAGACACACTCACAGGGCATTTTATAACCATTCCTGTTACAAATGTAGAAATATTTATTGTTTCATTCATAAATAAAAAGTATTTGTATAGTTTATAAATATCATACAATCAATTTTGATCCCATGGAGGTTCTATTCAAAGGAGGATTGCTTAACCCCTCTCTAAAAGAGCAACCTTTTTCTCACTAGTTTGCCATTTCACATGAACATTTAAAATTGACCACACAAAATTCTAATAATGATGCTATGAGTGTTTAAATTACATCCAGAAGTGAATAAATTATGGATAACACAAAAAAAAATCCAGCCATCTGCAGGGTGTTTAGAAGAAATCCATCAGATTGAAATAAGCATCTCTCTTCCATTTTAAAAATGAGGAGGTCAGGCCTTAGATGAGCAAGTACTCTGAAACACTGCATTCTGCTGTTAGTTTCTCTGCTTTATGTTCTCTGACACCATCCAGGAGGTCTCACTGGTAACAGGTAGTGCTTTAAATGGAGGAAATACTTATAAAACTTCCCTTTTCTGCTATACAACTCTGATACTTGCCAACAACTCATTTTAGCCCCTTTCTAGAATCATCCATCACCTAATTTGAAGTTTGTTGCCTACCTAGTTGCTGACTTCCCTCTACTCTGAGTACACAGGATTTATTATTCTTGATTGACCAACAGTCAGTTTGATAACAGCTACCTTTTAGCTCATTTTAGTGTTGACAGAGTAATAAGAATTCAGTGCACTAACAGAAAGGCTCTAATATTTGGAAAAAAACAATCACTTTTGTAGCATTCTGAAATGGTCCATACTGTTTTTAAAAGTTCTTAAAGAAATGTAAAAGTGTTCTCATTTTTTTTCATTAAAAAATCCAAAGGGAATAATGTACAAAAAAAAAAAAGTATAGGCAGGAAATTATATTCTTATTTTGTGGAAATGTTCTACTTAAAAATGTTTCTCAGAAGAACAAAACCAAAAGGTGTCAGAAAACGAGGCCCCAGACCAGAAGCATCTCAGATACACAAGGGCATCCAACCTTCCCCTGGCAGAAGAGATGCACCTGTAAAGGTTGTTTTGCCTTTCTCCAAACAAGGACCTGAAACTCAGCAGGGTTCTTTAACACACAGAAATATCTGCTATTACAGACCAAGCCTTTCTATTTCTTCGGTGGAATCCTTGCTCCTTCTATAAATGAAGAAAAGTTCACTGAAGCAAGGACTTGAGTCTCACCTCAGTTAAAAGGTCTAACAAGGGGGCTTTAGCTGAAGTGTCTTTCTCTTTCTCTTGCTTGTCTTGATGGAAATGTCACCATGCAGACGAATGTCTATTGTAAGTTGAATCCCATAGTACTTTGTAATTTCTAGCAAATTGTTTCTTCCAAAAAAACTATTGGAAATTTTGGACTAGATGATGATGCAAATATTTATCAATATGTATTAATACTTGTGATCACACCAAGGTTTTAGTACCACTAGAGATATTTAAAGGTCAGCTCTAAGCTGTTAATGACATTTTATTTCTGCTGTTTCTAGAACCCTAATGCATGTTTGCAGTCTTGAAAATTTCTTTTATAATTACAGACGGTATGTGTAAGAAGGAGACTTGTATCTGAAGTAAATTCTGAGGTAAAATTCAGATGCTTTTAAAAGCACATCAATTTCCAAGCCTTAATGCTGCATTAATGTAGTTTTTGGCATACAATAAAGAATGACTTACCAGGTAAAAAGAGCTCTCTGAAGCTGTCATCCATTAATCTTTCAAAATCTGGAGTAAGATTATCCTCTATTGCATAACACTGGAAGCTGTGAGGAAAGTTCAAGAATTTTCCTCAGTCTTCAACAGGTGTTTCTGGAAGGATGCTTATTCTATCTTTTTAAGGCCTCATGTTACTTTCTGACTTTCTAGATGTTTTACTTTTTCTTTTTCTTTAATTTTGATGTTAAAAAACTAACATGGATCCAGGAAGGAGAACTCTTCAGTGAACTCCAGTTACAGAACAGTCAATTTTGTTTTGTCAAAAGCTACTTCTTTTGTTTGTTGTTTTGAGCACGGTGACTATCACGGCTTGTGTAACACTACAATTTTCAGATGAATTTTCAGATGGAACATGCCACAGTGTTTCACACACTCTTGATCTGGGCTACTGGTTGGACAAAGTACTACATATGACCAGATTTTTAGAAGGCACAAGTTTTCCTATTCCAGACATGTGTAAAAAACACGTGCACACGGAGCAGCTAGAAGCAGTATGACAGCATAAGCTGCTCAATCTTTTACTGGAGAGGAGGGCAGGACAAAAGGAAGGAGATGAGGGACCTTCCAGCTTGTTCAAATTTCTATATCAGCCTTTAAAGAGCTGCACAACTGCCACTGCTAATACAAAGAAGAGAAGTGAAGCAATTATCTGGGGGAAACTCACTGAAGCATATTAATAGCTGCTGTATTAATTCATATTGCAACAGTTCCAATTTACAACAATATAAGCTAACTTTATGCATATTTAAATGTAGGTATTCAATTCCAAGTTTTTTGCCAACAGTGACTAATGATGAAAGAATTTTTTATCTTGAATGTTTCACAGCACTCCCGAGGACTCTGAACAGCAAAAAGATTCCACCTGAAGAATATGCTGTTTATAATTCCAAAACTTTCCAGTCGATTCTGCAAACGTTTAGTCCCAAGAGCTACAGAGACAGCATGTATCAGCTTGCTTTTTAAATATTCATTTTATGAACTTTATTGCATAGAACTACTACCTTGACCAGCCAACAACTTACTTCTGTCACCATGAAATTTTCGACATGTTTTTACAGCAACAAAAACATCTTCCTTATTCACTGGCTCTCCCTATATGAACAGAACAAAAATTAATCTTTTAAGTGCAGGCTGCGCCCTGTAGTATGTTACAGGATATGTATGTGTATACAGATAATAAAACAGGAAATATCTTTTCATTGTATAGCTTATAAAGCAGAATAGTGTTCTAGTGATACAGAAATGTACTTCCTGTTGTCTCTTGAAAAAAAAGGTATTGGTTGTTTAAAATTCCTGAAATAACATTATTGGAAATTTTATTCCCTCAATGCAGTACTCTAATGTGAACTAAAACACCTATCATTAGGGAAAGACCATGAGTACAAGAATTTGTTGAACTAAGAATGATTCATCTGAAATACAATGTTTTCTTAATTTCTTTGAAATTAGTCACTATGAGAACACAAGTTGTCTCACACTTAGAAAAACCAGCTTAAATGCTACACACTAGAAATCTTTGAATTTCCTCAACTGTAATAAACCATTTGATCACTTTGATTTCTAATCCTTTTTGGCACCAAGAATTTTGCTCTCCTGGATGCACGGAACACTTTTGGCCTCTAGCTACACTTAACTCATAATATAATAAATGTATTCTCCTAGAGGTGGAAGAGATGGGTAGTACTTTAAGGCACCAAATACTATATTACATTTCAACTTTAGCCTCAACAAGTTCTAGATTCCCATCTGTGGGGAAAAAAAAAAAAAAGATCATCTATACTTCAGTATCTCACTGTGTAAGGAGTGTAAGGATAAATAATTTATAGATCATGTGCCAACCAAACATTGTGGTAGAAAGCCTCATTAAAGCATATGCAGTATTAGTTGCCAGGAAATTTCCTGTGCCATGGAAGCCTGAAAGCACATCCAAAATACATCCTAGATAAATGCCAGAATAAACTATTTTGTTGGGGTTTTTTTTAGCTTACTGAAAAATATTTTCTCAGGTTTTGAGATTTTTGAACTCAAGTATTACACATTTAGAGTTTTACTTCTACTAAGCAAATGGTATTTAAAATATTGTACTTACACAAAGTGGCAGAAAATTACTGAATGTTGTTGCACAGTGATCAACCTTATACGAGTTCACATCATCTGTGCAGAACTCAGGCACTGGAGTAAGATGTGGTCCTTCCCCTTTCTGCCAAATGTACAGGGCAATCTACCAAATTGAAAACATTTTTATCATTAATTAAACTAGATAAAAATTTTCAGTGCATCCAAAGAAACCACATTACAGGACAAACTTAAGAGGAAAAGTGAAGAACATGGGATTTGTCCCTTAGCTGATCAACTAATTCCTCCAAATTCTGCCTGTGGCACCATGCTCAGAGCCAGGTACTGGTTGTTGGCTCTTCCTGTTTCTTCCCTCATCACCCCCTGCGACTGGAAGGACAGAGAACAGTACTTATGCTCCTGGGTCCTTTAACCAATTGACCCTGTATTAGTTCAGAATTCAGCTATTCAGAATTAATGTCTACCACATGAACCAACAAAGAAGCAATGCTCCTAGACCACAAAGAATACTCAACAATTGAAACTTATCGTGAATTATTTACAAAAATTCACAATATGCTAAAATTTCCCACTGAAAAATGAAATCTTCAACAGAAAGCCTTAGAATGGTGTGAAGCTATTTTATCTCAGAAGTGAGGTTAGAGTGCCATTTTGGGTTGTAGCACAGGATGGCACAGGGTTACTAAAACAACAGAAACAGATTTACAATAAAAAGGGAAAAACAGTCTTAGTCCTAGTTCAAATCTAATGTTAGATGTACAAAAAATTTCGTTACTCAATTCCAGCTTTGAATAGGCATCAGGGAATATGCTGTGCATTGTACAGTTACAAAAAGTCTAAGCAACAGCCTACAAATGAGCGGCAGCACAACAAAAAATACTTTGCCACATCTGCAAGATATGGAAGTGATATAAATGTCATGGATATAAGAAATAGCGACTTGGAAAGTAATAGGGTAACACAAACAAAAAAGAAATAATAAAAAGGATGCAAAGCACAACAAAATATCAAAGACTGCAGGCATATATTATTAGGACTCTGTCAAATGAAAATATTTCTTATAAACTTAAACATTACACACAGTCATTAAAACCAACAGATTATATTCTTTGATTTGTTGTCAATCTTGATTCACACAAGGAGAGCGTAGATATAAAAATGATTTAAGACGGAGAAGATGGTGATTTATTAAATAAATTAGAGGGAATGAAACTGTCTCTAGGGAGACATGAGACTGTGCAGAAAGAATAACTACAGGGCTGAAGTAGGTTATCAATGGCAATAAATTTGAAATGAAACATATGCAAAGACCTGCTAACAGAATAATAATTGGATGGAAGTCATTTTGTTGGTCGAGTGATCAATTGTATTTTTACTAAGCAATCTGTGGCACATAAAAGGAATGTCTCTTAATGATCTTTTTTTATGACATTATGTTTAGAGACTTTGTTAATGCTGAAGTAGACTGGAATACTGTGAATGTATGAATGATTTTGTCTTTAAAAAACGATTAAAATAAAATGACATTGTGAAGCCCAAAATCTTGCATTGAGAAAAATTACCAAGAGGAAAAAAACAGCTTCTTGTCTTGTTTCTCACAGCAAAAGAAAAGCTGAGAGGGATCCAATTGTTTTTGAGAAATACATCAGTCAAGGAGGGGAAACTCCGTAAAATAATGGTTTTGCACAAAACCAAATTAATTTAAATATGCTACAAATATATAGTATGTAAATACACTGTAGATTTATGTTGTAAATTAGGAGGTTTATGACCATTACAAGATCTGAAAAAGCAGCAGTAGTTTTATGTAAAGTTGGGTTTTTTTCTGGACCAGAACAACAGTTTATAAATGACTTTCAGGAGCATTAAAATAATTAAAACTACTTCAGTGTCACTCCTAATTTCAGGCCAAAGTCTTAATCTTGTTCTTCCTTCCTTCTTGTTCTTCTTCTTCCTTATTCTTAATCTTAATCATATCCTTATTTCAGGCCAGAAGCTTATTCCAGATTCATCCCCCTTTTCCACCCCTGGTCCAGAAGTTCACTTTGGTGACAGTACAAAACCCTGGATGGCACAAATATTTTAAATGCAGAAAAAATAAAAAAGCCTCCAAAAAATGATACTCAGATACTCTTTCAGAGCCTCCTTCTCATGTTCCTTTTGGTCAGTTCACCTTACTCTCTGAAATACCTTCTGCCTACCTTTTGAAACAGTTGCATACCAGAGACAAAAAGTCTTTCCTAACTTCCATGCTGCAAGTTGCAGCACTGATTGCTCACAAAAAGGTAGGTTCCTCAGAGTATTTGCTGCAAACCCCATCATATTTAGCTCTGAGAGTCTGATTCAGAAAGAGAATGAGGCTGGCTAATATCGGGATACTACTCACTTCAGCTCGTGCTTCACAAATTGGAAGTCTCTCTTCTTCCTCACAGAGCAATCCTTAGAAGATATCTTAATGTTTAGAACCATGTATGCATTAATTTATGTATGCAAGCTTATTAATGATTTTTTCTATGCTTATAAAATAGTTTTAAAGTTTTACAATATTCTAAAGGAAGGAAAAGAAATCTAACATGCCACTGCAGTCAAAATTTTAGCAATGTTTAAGAATTATCTCTTATTTCCATTATGATTTAACAGCATTCAAATATATAACTTTGTGACCATTTTTTCTTTCATCACACCACTGCTTACCTCATGCTTTAAATCTATTGTAAAGTCTGACTTGAGTGGTTCGCTCTTCAACTTCTTTGCAAGCCTATACAATTACAGATGAAGAAATTTAATCAAACGTATTAAAAATATCAATCACTAGTGCATGCAGGAAAGTGTGGCTCGTATTACTGACCATCCTAAAAGGGGAAAAATAATAAATCATGATTCTGTATTTATTGCCTCAAGAAGCAACTTATATTTATCATATAAATCCTTTTTTTTTTTTAATCTGAGCAGTGTCATGATGTTAATATTAATTTTCAGCACACACATTTTGATACATTCTTCCTGCCCAAAAGGAAAGTTCTCATCTGGACTAGATGGAGAGTTCAGCATAACATTTTCAACAGATTAAAAGCAGCAGTGCATTTGAAGCTCAGTATTGATCAGCATCTCAAACTGCAGACAATATTCTCTTTTTGTGTATTGCAAAGCACAGTATTTAGTGACTTTCAATTTATGAGAACATCAATCCTTGCTACAGTAAGATGCATCTGAAATCTATGAACTTTTCAAATCTCATTTGAAAGCATCTGACCACCTAATCTGAATTAAATATCTACAGCATGAGAAACACTTCTAGAGGGCAATGCAATCACTCTAAAACCCAAGAATAAAACCACTGTCTGGGGGAGAATACATTTGTAAAATTACAAGGTGGTATTGAACTAGTTGAACAACTAGTACTGGACAACTATTAGCTAGTTGATGCAGGCAGAGTGAAGGAAAATAAATCACATGCACAGCAATGATGCAGAAATCTATTTCTGCACTCTTGACTACTAATGAAATCTAAAGTGTTTACAATAATAATGCTTGGAATGTGTAGAATAATGGCGAGTAAACCGGAAGTGATTAAAAATTCAGTTCTTACTTGTTAACAAGTGGAATGCTAAGTGCCCAACCAGCAGCAAAGTCTGGAAATTTAAAGACTGTAGGATTTTCAGCAAAGGCATAATGGTGAATTATTGTAGATTCTTCATCATATAATGCTTTACCTAAAAACCACTCCTGTAAAGGAATATAGGAAATAATTTTGTTCATCTACAGCATCCTTTTAGTGAAGATGACGACTGCATTCATGCTGAATAAAGTAAACCTGAAAACAAAAACAAGGGAAGCATATTGTTCACAATAAATAATCTGGACAAAAATTGTACTTGGTAAGAAATGAAACTAAAGGTAGTTCTCTGAAATCAAATACAGGCTGCATTTTCAAACTCCAGTATATGCCCTGGATTCCACTTGTTCAAAGAACACTGAATCCCAGAGTCATAGAATGGTTGAGGCCAGAAGAGGTCTCTTCAGATTACCTAGTCCAATTCTTCTGCTCAAGCGGGAGCACCCAAAGCAGGTTGCCCAGGACTCTGTCCAGTCATGTTTTGAATACATTCCACAACCTCTCTGGGCAACCTGTTCCAGTGTTTGACTTCCCAAACTGACTGCTCTCTAGACAAGACGCTGAAAAGCATTGTATTCAGGAACTTCATACATATCAGATTTGAATTTCCATCCATCTAGCTTCTTCCACACCAGGGAACTCAAAAAGAGATTTCAGTTGTCTCACCCTCACTGTCTTACTACAACATTTTACGAGTTCTTAGGATTCTCAAAGACAAACTGTTCTTAAGACAGATCTTTTATACCCTTTAGGTATCAACAGCTACTAAGTCATTGCTGGCCATCCACTTGGGTTATTCATTCAGGACATCTTTGGGGCTGTAGTCTACCACCCTGCTAGGATGACAGGAAGAGGAGTGGCACGTACAATTTGGTTTAACCCTGCTGCCATCTTCCACTTTGAAAGCACAGTTTGAATCAACCTACTCCTGGAACACAGAATCACGGAGGGGTGAGATTGGAAGGGACCTCTGGGGATGACCTGGCCTAACCTCCCCTGCTAAGGCAGGTCCAGGTACAAAGCAGGATGCTCAGGACCATGTCCTAATGGCTCGTGAGTTATCTCCAAGGATTGAGACTTCACAACCTCTTTGGGCCAGTGCTCATTCATCTGCATAATAAAGAAGTGTTGCCTGATGTTCAGGTATAATTCAGCATCTGAGTGCTTGCCTTGAGGTCTTTACCTAAATTAGACATTCCTCACTGATTTTTAGTTTTACTGCAGTCAGTAATGTCCTTGGTTATCAATGCAGGTCATTTTCTTAACCTTCCTCCACAGATTCTCTCAATGCTTTGAAACATTTGTTTTCACTCATTATTACATTCAATACTACACTTGGATCAGTCTCAACAGTTCTGTTACTAATCTCTACATATCCACATTGAAAAGCTGTAGATTCATCAACAATTCACATGCCCATTGCAGACCTCTTAATGAGATAAATGTATACCAGCTTTTGATTATGCAGACTGCTGAGACTTTAAAATGAATAATGAATGAGATCATTCTGATATGATCCAGCTTAAATTTTGGGCCAACTACTGTATACAAGGAATCAGGTACGGACTGTTACACTAAGATGACTATTATGTACAAAAGCAAAATGTTTTATTTTCCTTTTATTGCAGGTTGGAACATAATTTGTTATTTTATTAGAATCTGTGTGTAATGCAAAGGAGAGACTAAAACTGGCAAAAGGGCAGCATCTAAAACAAAAACGTTCATGTTTCTGTTCTGAGAATATCAATTACAAGTAGGTGTTTCTGAAACAGAAAAAAAAAAGAATATTCCAAAGGTCTGAATGTATTCAATCCTCCATTATGAAGACCAAGTGTTTTAAAAGGTAAGATCTCTGAATTGTCATTATTATTACCATTTTAGAAAAGAATTGTGAGAAAACACCACAAAGCCATGTGCCTGAAAAAGGAGCAAATATGCTAAAGTGAGTCCTGAAGCAGAATCACAATAAAGAAGCAAAACATATTTCACACAGAAGATTTTGGCCTCTTTTATTCCAGGCAAAGGACTGACACCAAGGTGATTTTTTTCTGAACACTGTTTTAAGTATTAATATCTTTCATGTCAGTTGCATTTCCAAATTTGCTTTGCTCCTTGGTGACTGTACTTCTATTTTGTTCAGCAAGTCTTTTGGTGTTGTTTCTTTTCCAATAGGTACAGAAGACTTATCACCAAGACAGATCAGAAACAGAATGCAAGTAAAACACCCCACTATTTTTTACATCAGAGACAAACTAACATCAGGCATTCCATCTGACGATAATCAGAATTGATGACAGGAAAATGGGGAGAAGGGACCACGAAACAGACTACATTCATCTTTTTATTGAGGGTACATAATTTTCAGGCTATTCACAGAAAAAAATGGTTTCTCTGCTTGATTTTAACAGTTCTTCAACAGCTAGACAGGCATTTGTACTGCTTCATGTTAAATATCTTGCTCTCAACCTCAGCAACAGAAATCTATCCCCCTGTTTTAAGGTGTTTGGACACATCTTTCCCAACATTTGGCAAAACACACTCAAAACCAAAAGTCAAATATCTAAATTTTTATTTCACCTTAGACTTGTCAAATCTTCTGAGTGTTTCTAGCAGTTTTACGACTTGTATTCTTGTATCTTCTTCACAGAAGAAAATCCATGAGGAGTTCCTACCATAGGTAACAGAGAAGCTAAAAAAAGAAACATTTTACTAATAAGGTGGCTTATGAACAAAATGGCAAATTCAAGGCACATTCCCCAAATATAAATAGTTTGCCATCAATTCTTCATTTATACAGAAGCAGAAAATTTTACTACTGATTTAGAATTACACATCAAAGGATTAAGTGAATAGATAAAGATACTGACTCTGCTGCTACCTATTTATAAAGCACCAGTTATTCCAGAAAGAAGGGAACAGGGATACCTAAAGAATTTCCATTTAGAAATGTACAGGTCTAATAGCCACCTATGAATTCTCATGTCCAGAGATAGCAGTTTAAGTTACCTTCCCCTTCTTCCAAGGGGCCCCACCATTGGCTGTCTGACAGCACTGCAGCCACTGTCAAAATGCCTAAGGAGAGGTGTTCTCACAGCTGCTGGACACTGATCATTCCCAACCCAAGAACTTCATTAGCTTTCCCAGTACAGTGAAACTGTACAGATTGAAGGGATTCCTCAAACATAGCAATAATCTCAATGCAGGATTCCTGACTCCTTCAGAAAAAAGCCATTCCTTGTTTCTCTGCTCCTCCCACCTTAATTCTTCCACTACTTATCAAAACAAAGCTGTATTAATTAATAACATCCTAATGGAAAAAACCTACAATCTTTATTTGTTCAGTTTCCTTTGCATGCCTTTTACATTGATTCAATTTAACAAACCATCTGAGGAGAGGGATAAGAAAACTAGTATCTATAAACATCACAGTCTGCTTTTCCCACAGCACTTTCTACTGATAAAATCAGCAATGAAAAAAACCAGCAGAAATGTCAGTCAGCAGAATTAAGTAAAAAAGGTTGATTGGTTCATTTATGTTTTAGGGAATGATGTTTGCCTAAAAAAAAACCCAAAAACCAAAACCCGTTTGAAAAGCCAAACCCATCATCTGAGAAATACTTAAGCTAGAAAATGTGTTACCTGCCTCTGCAGGTATTGAAATAACATCCTAGAAGCACCAGATGGTTGCCAGGTGTTAAACTAGTTCAGTCTTTTTTAATCTGAGACAAGTTATTGTGCTGGTTTGGGCTGAGGTAGAATTAATTTTCTTTACAGTATCACAACAGTCATCTTCCTGTTGAGCTACCTTTCCTCTGTGTGTTGCAACAGTATTTGACTATTCACTACTTTCTGCTTAAGACACTTCATCTGCTAAACTACAGTAGCCAGAAGAACTCATCATGCATCCTTTCAGTTCATAAAAGCATATACTTGGTGCATAGTCAACACTGAAATCCAGGCAACTCTCTGCCATTCAGCCAAGCAAACAAGATACAATCAGTTTGGAAAAACACTTCCTAGCTGTGCCCTCTAAAACTTGCCAAACAAGTACAGAAAGGGTATCAGATACACCTCATGTTTTTAAATATGCACAGTACTTAACGCCCTGTGAAGACTGCAGGCTTTTCTCTCACACATTAGTGCTCAGCTAGAACTTCAAGACAGAAATGTCTGGATTATATGAAAGCAGGTGGGTGAAAGGCAAAGGGAAAACACAAGAATGACCCCTACAAAAAGAATTACTGCATCTCGTGAATACAGCACATATAAGTTCACAAAAATAATTATCAGCTCATCTAGCTATTGATGGACAAATAGAATGACTCCCAAGGTTAAGCACTTAAGGTCTCCAAGAGAGTCTAATAGAGACCTCAGAGCAGAAAATTTTGGAGTTCAGACTGCAAAGAGCCATTGGAGACACCCAGACAAGATCCTGTATTGGGTAATTTTTTAAAAAGGGATTTCTTCTCTGCTGAATGAACATGGTTACTGAGAAGAAATGTAGCAAGCCTTCTGGGCACAGTAAGGATACTGTGTCATAAGACATCCACTGATTGTATCTTCTGAAATTACGTATTTTGTCCAACTTAACATGTGCCCAAGAACTAAAAACCTAGAATTTTCATAATTGCTTAGAGACCTCCCTAAAAATGCTGACAACTACAGGACTGAGAAAAGCTATTCTTTTAAAAGCATTTTTCTGATACAGATGCACCTTATATCACAAGTAAAAACACCATCAGCTGCTGCAGAATGGGCCAAACTCCCTTCTTCCTCTTTTGTCCATTGAGAAAACAAAACAAAAAAAGCTTCAAAACATCAACATATTTCTAAACTGTTCCATGCCTTCATTTGCCAAAAGTACTACGTGAAACAGTACACACAAGGAAACTCATATTCCAGAAATCTCAAGATGGAAATCTTCTACTTAAGATTCCTCCTCTGATTTCTAAAGAATTTTCTTCTGCTTTCTCACACAAATGAGCATTTGTATTTTTGCTTTTAGTTTTGCTATCTTATAAGAGCTATATCTGTAAATCCTGTCACCAAGACATAAATAATTAAGAAGAGGAACCACAAGGTCATTGAAACAGGAGCTAAGCAGGAAAAAAAAGAATGATTGATAGTTGGAACATCATCTTCCAGTTTTTCAATTTGCTTCAAATCTCTTCTGCTATTTTTCACGGTTTACACATATCTCAAAGACAGCCACTATAAAAACACTATTTTCATGTTTCTACACACAAAGCAATGGAAAGCAGAAGGAAAAATATCCTGTCCTGCAACCATTCTAATATAAAAACCTCATCCTGAATAAGTCTAATAGATTACATTAACTAAATTAAACTTCAAGAGGTTGCAGATTTCAAATGCAAGCTTCAGGCAAAAGATAGTCTTCAGTATCACGGAGCTGCAGGATTTCTGAAATAAAATCATTGTTTCCTGACAGTTTGCAAGATACTACCACTACTACCATACAAATGCAGCAGGCCTTCCTTGAAGCCATCTGCATAAGCTAAGAAGAAAAGATATTTGAGACTACCTGTCTTTTCTGATCATGCTAATAATGAAAATTGGCCATATAAGCATCTAAAAAGATGCTGAAACCTACAACTTCTTATTACAGAGACATACCACTACTCACAATAAAAGCAATAAAAACCCCAAACAGGTATTATGATCTATTAAAAGGAGAAAAAAAATTACTCCATTCAGTCAAGTAATCTGAAAGATCAAAATTTCTGTAATACCCCACACCTTACACTATAAGAACTGGGGACCAAATAGAAAAATACATATTTAAACAAGCTGTTTCTTTAGACTAGTTTACTTCCCTAATAATTTTTAAATGCACAGTGATTTGAGGAAGGTAGTTGCTCAGTTAAATTCTATTATTACTGTTCTTTTATTTAAAATAGGTTTCTCTGATTTAATTAAGTTGATCAGAAAATTGCTTTGTAAAACAAACAAAAAAAAGAAATTCAGTAAGAAAGTTAAAATATAAGGTTGCAACTCTCATTAAAAAACTTTGCTTCTGAAAAAAGAGGTAACTAATATATATATTCTGGGTTACAAAAACTTCTGAAAAGAACTGACATTCATTACACTTACTCTCTCATTAATGGCAATATTGTCCATGCACCTTCATGCCTGTTGATCTGATGAATAAGCAGAACTGTAGGCAATTCCTTTAAGAAAAATAAAAATATTCCCATTAAATTTGAATTATCTGTACTTTCTTCCTAAGTATCAATTAATCTTTAAAAAATTATTCTGGAATGGCTACTCAGTTTTCATTGTTTTTGACTGGCAAGTAGCACTGAAGAATAGATGACTTAGGATGGTCTGAAACAAGGTGACCTGCAATTTAGGGATAGTGCTTCTTCCAACTCATAATTTCTTAATTGTCTTTTAGTTACAAAGCTAACAGACTTCAAGTTAAATGCTTTGCATAAGAACCCATGTAATCAATGTACCATAGTACTCTCCTTGTCATACCATAAAATCCCATACTGTAAAGAAATACTTACAATGAATGTAGGGCATTCTACAAAGGCTTCCATTGGACAGTCATTTCACACACAGCTTAAGTGAGAGTTCTAACACTCTTTACTTTGAGCTGAGCTTTGACCTGTCACACTAACATCATGACAAAAACCCATGGATTTACACAAAAATAAAAATGAGGAGCTAGCATTTTCGTCTTCCTGAAAGATCAAAGAAGCTTTCCTACAAAGAAAAATATTTCTCATCAATTCCTTTGCTCTTTTGTTACTTGAAACCTCTTTGATGTGGCAGATCCCAATGTCTAGCAGATAAGCTACCATTCTGGGGTAGTTTCCAAAAGAACACCATTTAAACACGGCCTTCTGATGAACTAAACTGCACAATTTGTAATACATGCCAAAAGCTGGATACAGATACACCCCTTAATACACACACAGGACCTTACTCCATCAACGAGTCCAATCCTCCACTCCAGCATCATTCTGCCTGCGTGTGACACCCGCTAAAGAGAAGGGAGAGGCTCCCCGCTCGCCTGACAGTCTGACAGGGGGTCACTGCCCACAGGAGCATGGGACTCAACACAGGATTCAGGGGAACAGCGCTTTGGGTTGGCACAAAACTTCACATGAGATGCTTAGGAAAGAGCAAAAGGTCAGGAAAAGAGGGATCATGGTGGGTGGTTTAAGCCCAGCTGGAAATAAAGCACCACAGAGCTGCTCACTCAATGTCCCTCTTTCCCCACCCTAGCTGAAGCCAGGACAAGGAGAAAAAAACATTGGTAAGTACAGGGAAAAAAGGGAGTTGGTCACTTGTAACCAGCTGCTGGTCTGCACAATTGTCTGGCCATGCCCTGCACTGATCACTGCAGTCTGTCCTGTCTTCTCCTTAAATCCCATTTCTAACTCCTGGGCAGGAGGCTTTGTGTGTCTGTAGTTGGAGTTCTGTGTTTCCACAGCCAGAGAGAGGACCAGGAGTTGTAGGGTGCACCTGTCTCTCCAGGCCCTAATCCTTTTCCACTTACAGCTTGCACATGCCAAACATTCCTGCTTGATGAATGCTTTTCGTGAACGATGCCATTAACATACAATTCACAAGCAAACACAAAAATAATTTGCTTTCTAAGAAAAGCTCTAAGATAAAGTTTACACTATTTGCTGACTCTCAAGTTTACTTAAAATCCTTTTTAAGGGCAGTTAAGCACAGCATCTAAAAATACATAAAACCTCCAAATTTCATATGCTAAAGAAAACATCTCTACTTCTCTAAGGAATAACTGTGTCTCTTAGGAGTGCATTAACCTTACACAAAAATAAGGATTTATGCTATTGGAATGACCCAAACTGAAAAGAAACTATGCCAACAATCTAATTTGGAACAGGATATTCACCTGCATCTCAAAAATCAGCATTTCTGATTTATGGTTCCAGTTCAAGCTAACCTAAGAATTATGTTTCTGTTTGTTTTCAATTTACTGAAAAACAAAAAGTTCAAAGGTTTTTTTGTGGAAGTGGCAAGTCTTAGTCATAGTATGCTCAACATCTTGTATTTCACTAAAACGTTAAAATGGTAAAATTTACTTTGGTATAGTTTTATTTTTATTGATTTTATTTACTTAATTTATTTGCTTGTTTTAATTTTTGGTATACGTTTATGGTAAAACCATAGAATTATGTTTACTTATGGGATTGCAGATAGGAAGACAAAAGGGCAGACCTCTGTCTTTACAAGAACTTTCATTTTTACCTGCAGTTACGCTAGTATTTGCAGACAGCCCTGTATTTCATGTACAATATGATCCAGACAAAGAAAAAAGTAGTTAATAATAATATACTCAGTGGCTCTATCACACTGAAGGCTGAAACTGGATTAATTTTAGATAAAAACAGCATTTGCCCATGCAAAAGGTATAAAGTAAATTACCCATAATCTAAGTAGCTGTACCATATACTCAGTTATCTCCTCTTTAACCAAAAGCCAGCTATTTCCTTTGTGCAGAGCAAAGGAGTGATGATAAAGAAAAAGCACTCTCTCCTGAGCTAATCCAATACTTTTACAAGGTATCTTTTCTCTTTGACATTCTCATAAACCTGCTTTCTTTCTCTACAACATAAAAATACATGTCCTGCATGATCCTTTCCTTCCCCTCACTTCTAACCATGCATCAATTCTAATTTAATAAAGCTTAAAACACACTGTGCAGGTAAAACAGCCTCTTTCAAAAACACAGGAGGATCTCTGTTGATTTTCCTTTCTCATTTCATGTATTTTCACTTTGAACCTAGTGGAACTGGGCTGACCTATTCATTTTATTTATTCTATCTTCAGTACAAGGACAGAAAAAAAAAGCAAAATGTAGCTGGTGCCAGCTTTGAGGAGTGGAAGGGCATGTGCAGTCAAGGTAATGATATGTAACTTACACACTGTGTCTATCTCATAAAACTCTCCTACAAATGCATCCATGGCCTGTACTGCATTCACTGGTTGTTCAAGCTTGAAACTACTGTTTCCACAATTACAAACCACGTGTTTTCACATCTATCAACATTTTACATATGACACAAGTAAAGTCTCTTATAATCTAAATGAAATAATTTAATCACTTTTTGAAGACGGAGAAACTACCCTCCCCACTTTCACAACCGAGCTGCCTTTAAAGGGCAAAACCAAAAAATGGAATTGCTTGTGATCAGAAATACCGTATAAGGCATTTTTTACTCCAAATACCACCTACTCTATCAGCATAGTGAGATCAGCAATACCTGCCACAGATTACAATTGCAAACTCTACACAAACGAAAACTAAGTGTGAGTAAAGGGGTTAGATCCACATTTTCAAACCAATTCTAATGACACTGCCTCACACAGCCTCATTTGTACCTTAAAATCACTTAGTATTTTTTATGCAAGTTGAAGTGTGAAGATGCTAGCAACACAATCAATTTCACAACAAATCATTGAGAGAATTCTGATTCTTGAATCTAAATATTGAAAGTTCTCTTCATCAACATAAAAAAACTTGGAGGAATACCATATCCAATAACAAAAAGGTAATTCAGAATAAAAGAATTAAGAACTAAGTAAGGAAATTGTTAACCTGAAACAAGTATCTGTTTTCTTTCTGCACTACATGCAATTTCATATTAATCTACCAAATCCTATATAAGAAATGTGCAATTTATAGAGAACAAAACTGTACAGTGTAAAAACAAAGAAAAATGCTAAGGTTTCACAGACTACAAGGCCAAAATGGGCTTCTGTGTGCACCCAGGGTGGCAGAGATCACCCCCAGGTAAAACTGGATTTCCAGGCTAGGTCACATCCTCTGTGACTCTCTAGCAGAATTTTGCTTTGTGTTCCTACAAAGCAGTTCACTGAATTTCATTTAAGCATAACCAAACCTTGCCCCAGGTGTATTGTTTTGTGGGAACATGCTTTATTAGAACACAATTCAAACTAGATCTTGCTCAGCACTATTAATTATATGTCCTATGTGACATGATTTTGCAAGTACGACATAGAAACAGGTACGGAACTGCGGTGAAATGCAAAACACGACAGTAATGTGTTCGTTGTTATATTACTGAGTCACCTGATCAGAGCAAAAAGCAATCCTGTAATACACTAGAGAAAAATAAAGTAATGTATAGGAATTTGCTCCTAATGAGTCCAGTTTGCTGGTATCTGCAGGTGTCTTGCATATATGCCTGTGCTTTGTGAGCTTATTAAACTGCCTCACGAAGCCCAGAGACAGGGGGCAGGAGTGGGGATCTTAAACCCTGGGCACTGCTGCTGAACTGCACAGTTCCAGGATTAGAAATGCTTTCCTATCTCTACATACTCTACAAGCACATAACAACATTTTCCCTACTCTCATCTTCTTCTCAGTAATCAATCCTAAGACACATTCAGAGCTAGCCTACCTTCTCAGCCTTCCCTTGGGAGGTTAAATAAGCCAAGCTCTTACAGTCATCTGCTATGACTACTTTGACAAAGTAGAGCTGTGAATACATACTGAAGTCTCCCCACAGCTTTATTTTCACAAACATGCCAATTCTGTAGACATCCTGAAGGATTTCTAAAAGAAAGTAATAGCAATAGGAAAAGGAAGTAATAGCAAATCTCCTACCTCTAAGCCCAGTGGGTCAGACAATTTGGTGGGAATTGCCAGCTTCAAACATTACACCGAACACTACATCTTCTCTATAGTCTAACAATTTGCTTAAATATTGAAAATTACAATACACATTTTAATATTTTTCATGTTTTAAAGACATAAATATCAATTTTATCAGAGCCCCATGTCCAAGAATCCAGGACAAAATATTATTTCAATAATCCCATTCAAATAAAACCCACGGATGATTTAAAGTACTATTTTACAACACCACTGTAAAAGAACTTTGCTTCTGTGGAACACATCAGTTATTTAGGAGCTTCTCCAAAGCTGTCTAGTTCTTTTAATTCCTTGCTCTATTTCTCCCTTTAGGCTGCATCCATAGAACTGTAGCATAGTTTTGAGGTGGAAGGAACCTTTAAAGCTCATCTAG
The DNA here is from genome assembly GCA_013399195.1 of Dicrurus megarhynchus. Lineage (NCBI taxonomy): Eukaryota > Metazoa > Chordata > Aves > Passeriformes > Dicruridae > Dicrurus > Dicrurus megarhynchus. Next base: position 671,233 of record VXAD01001122.1, read on the forward strand.
TCCAACCCCCTCCAGGGAGAGAGACATTTTAAATTACATCAGGTTGCTCAGAGCCGTGACCTGAATGATCTTAGATGTTTCCAGGGATGGGATATCAAGCACCTCTCTGGACAAACTGTCAGTGTTTCACCAGCCTCACTGTAAAAAATTTCTTCCTTAAGTTGAGTCTGAATCTACTCTCTTTTAGTTTAAAAATTTTACCCTTATCATTACAGGCCCTACTAAAAAGTCTGTTCCCTTCTTTGTAATCCCCCTTTAAGTACTGAAAGTCCACAATAAGGTTTAAAAAAACCCCACGACAACAAAACCCATATTCCTAATAAAGCATGGTTTCCAATAATCTTTTGCTCCTCGGGAAGCCCAAAGTAATAAAGTATAATGTACTATTTTCCATTAGAGGGAATTTCTGCTTCTGTTCAGATGCCTGGTTATCATTTTCAAAAGAAACTGAGTTTTCATAATATATTATGGTAATTTCGGAGAGCTCAGTGAAAGGCCATAGCATTCCCCTGCTTTCACAAATCAAGAGCAAGTACTGTGTGCAAGTCTGTCATCGAATGATCTTACATTAAAGAAAACATAGAAGCATTTACCTAATTGTATGGAAAAATAACTGGAACTTAAAGTAATTTGAAGTGTTCTTAACAATAACTTCAGAATAGAGGCAACAACAACAACAAAAAAAAACCCCCAAAAAACAAACAAAAAACCAAAAAACCCCAAACAAACAAAACAAAAAAGATAGAACTTTCTATGACAATATATCCTGTCTCAACACCCTATAATTATAATTGATTTAACTTTTTCATGTAGGAAAGATGCTGGCAGTCACTGATTTTGTATTTTACTTATTTTCAACAATAGTGGGAGTAAATTCCAGCAAGCATATTACCACATGGCCAATTCCTAACATGCTGCCTAAACTTCCCCTAATTGGAAAATCAGTAGAAAGTCCAGTAAAGTTTTTTGTGATCCAGAAATAATTCATCTGTGCTCAGTAGTAATCAGAGTTACTTTGATTTGCATTACGTTGATGTGACACTGCAAGATTTTCCTCAACTATTGGTTCAAATGACCTGCAGTGAACCATCATACAAAAATTTATAAATGTGCCTATGTTTTCCAGTATCAGGAGGAAAAAATGTGTTGACAATTGCCTCCAACCCTTGAACTGATCATAATTCAGACGACCAGAACATGAGAAAACTCAAGAAACTACTAAAATGAAAATAAATATTTCCCCCCCAAATATATGTCATCAACAAATTAATAATGTGCCCCACTCCTCCCACCCAATTAGTATAAAAACATGGAATAGTTCTAATTTAATTTACACTGGGCTACATGTTGAACTTGCTAAATAAAAAGCGTAGCTTCAGAGGAAAAAACTCATTCAATATGAAAGTTATCACCAATTTAGTTTGCATTTAATTTTCTTTTTTCTCCCCTAGGATCCTCCATCTTCCCATTAGATATCCCATATCTTCCCTGCTCTGCTCTTTTGAGAGCTACTGATCACCAACATCACAAATTAAATATTATTTTTTAATGAGACAAAAAAAAGATGTGGAAAAAAATATTGAAGTTTTGAATGCTCATTATAAATGCTACCACAGATGTGTATAATAAGACAGTAGCCTAGAATGACAACAGTATATCGCAGTAAAGTGCCATTTGTTTGCTCTTCACTTGAGTGAATAAAAAGCAGTGAGGAATTCTTTCTCCAGAGCTCACAGTTTACAAGAATTCTAAATAAATGCAATCATACAAAAGACAGACGTGGTATACAGTACATAGCTATTATTCATGAAAGCCAGTATTAAAGATGAACCACTATAATTATGTTGCCAATTGGTCTGAGTAACACCTTCATTTAGAATGTGTTTAAGACAGAATTTTAGTATTGTAGTTGACATTAGTGTGTAAATTGAGTTTTGACTTAAAAGCAAAATCTTTCTCAATCCCAACCAGTGCATAAAAACATTTCAGGTTGGATACTAGGAAAGATTTCTTCACTGAAAGAGTGGTTAAGCATTGGAACAGGCTTCCCAGGGCAGTGGTGGAGTCACCATCCCTGGAAGTGTTCAAAAAACTGAGCAGATGTGGCACTTCCTGATACGGTTTAGTGGGCATGGTGGTATTCAGTCAAAGACTTGATGATTCAGGGATCTTTCCCAACCTTAATGATTCTATGATTCAAGCAATGAAATTAAGCAGTATATGGGGTTCAGTTGATTCTTTTAATATCAGCAAAATTAGCAATATAAGTAGATTTTTTTATCCACAGAAAGCCTGAAGCATCTTTCACTGACAGCAAGATCGAGACAGCTGTCTCCCAAGTTAAATCAGTGTGATATATGGGGGCACAGGTCCTTTCCCCACAACAGGCTCTGGCCAAATAAACCCAATGCACCTTTTTTAACAAGGAAAGAAGGGAAGGAACAGCAGAGCAGAAAGAAGTTTCCACAAGGCAGGAAATTCAGTAAATGTATTTCAAGTACTAGTACAGATGCTCAGAACTTACAGGAACAAAACAACTGTCACCAGGTAATGATTTTAATCTGATGATTTAGCAATTCTAGTCTCACGTATGCTCTACTCAAAGCACTCTACTCATGAGCACTCTACTCAAAGATGACTGAGAAATTTTAATACAGTCTATAGCAGTGGAGGAGGAAGCTTTACAGCAATCTCTTACTCTTTACTAAGAAAAGAAATACCTTAGTAAAACAGGTTTGTTCAAATCCTATTAAGTATGCAGAGACTGCTGCAGAAGAGGCTGAGAAAGGCACATAGCCTAAAGCACTTTAAACTTCCGAATTTCTTGTATATATTTTGCCCTGACATGACAAGACATCTCTGTGAGGTGACAGGTCCTATCTTCTGCATTAAGAAAGCCAAGGCAGTTACCACACATTTGACTGGTAAAAGCAGCTACATAAAAATGGCATATGATGTGTAAGGCAGGGCTGAGGGGAGCCCATTCATCACTACTAAAACATTTAATAGATCTCATTAGTGCAGAATTATCCGACTTGTACAAATTCCTTTAAATCTGCTGAGCATCCATTAGAGGAAAATGATCCTGTTCACCTTCCAGCACTACAGTGGAAGTAACTTTTACAGTTTCAGCAGTTAATGAGCTAGGCATCAATTCTGCTGATAATAAAGCCCAGCAATTGTCAAAAGGATGCCAGCACCTTTGCAGAATGAGAAGCAAGGGCATATTAGAAAGTCAAAGATCAAACAATTAAAACAAAAAGCCAGGAGAACAGCTGGAGGAAAGCAAACAAAACAAAAGTCACTCAAATGTGTAAAGCCCTGCAAGTTGACCTTCAAGAGATTTAAGACAACTCTGAAATACATTTTCAAAATTAAGCAGTACACTTCTCCTGGAGCAGTTTCACGAGATTTTATTTTGAATGCACCTCACCTTTCAACCAGAACTTGAGCACCCAAATAATGAAGCCCCAGAATGAGCACTTTAATATGCAAATCCTAAGAGGAATAAAGCATTATGAAAAAAAACAAAGAAAAATGACCAAGAGAATACTAGGCAATGTATGCAAGCAGAGTAAGTAACATAAAATGAACACAGGTGCTAACACAGATAAAAAAGAGGAAATAGGAACTTTATACACTGACCACTTAAATACACACACTTAATAGAGTTTTATACTGTAAGCTCTCCCCACATAATATAAGTGCAGTTTTATGGTCAGATTTAGAAAATAAATGTAAGTATTAAAGTTGTGGATGATGTTACAAACACAAGAATGAATAAATCCTTGCAGAAAAAAAAAAGAAAGTTGTTGCTAGGAAGGAAAAAAGGGCACACTATTATTTTACACAAAAAAACAAAGGGAATAGATCTAGTAATACTGAGAAATCAAAAAGTTTAAAGCTTTTGAAGTTAAAACACACCTGTTTTAATTTAAAAAAAGAGGGTTGATCTTGATGTGGTAAAAAACTTTGCCATAAAGACAAGCTAGACATGGAGATGGAGGGGCAGGTCAAAATGCAGCCCAACATTTCACTTAAACATAATCTGTTAAACCTTGTTAAAATTGCAAGATCAAAAAATGAATCACCTGATCAGTCTCAGCTGGGAAGTGGCTTCCATGGAATGGGAAGCCATTACAGGAGGGAGAGAAGTAAACAGGGTTTTCATACTAGAATCCTGAATTTGAGCAAGTAACTGAAAATTGAAGGAATAGGTATAATACTATGGATTGCATTGCATTTATGGCATTAATTTTAAAAGGTCTCAAGCAAATTATATCTATTTTACCTAAATATACAAATCAGTTTAAAAACAACTCGGTTGCCTTGGAAAAAAAGTTCTTCCACTAAATTTTCTAACTACAACATTATTAACTTGCATGTGAGCTTTACAGTAAGTTCAGACCCACTCCAAGAACCATTGGGAAATTTTAACTACAGAGCTTGTTGTAGGTCAAGAAGAGGAATGTATGTCCATTACTTTGTGGAATACATGTATCATGTAATGAAATAAGGAGAATACAGTCCAAGAAAAACATTTTCAGAGTTGTTTCTGTCATAGCCTGATAGTATTGAAAACCAGAAAATTTCAGCTGAGATATGGATGTCAGAATACAGTGAACTCTGAATTTGTTGTATTCTGAATACAGGAAATAGTATTAAACAATAACAGAGGAATATTTTAGAAAACAGAACTTCAGCTAGCTTCACTCCAGCATCTGAAATCAAATGTGAAAACAGAGCTAGGAAGACCTTCACCAAACATTAACTCACCCAGGATGTCTCACTGTCAAATTAAGGAAAAAAAAAGATAACTGCCTATAAATTCCCTGAAAGTAATCTCTCAGAGATGGCCAGAACATCAGTAGGAACAATTTGGAGACAGATCATTTCTGATAGGAATATGGCGACGGCTTAACATACATACATCAAAATTGAAGCAAACTAATTTTACTTTTTTCCCCCCTCTCCAATCCTTTAACAAAGGAAATCTTCCATATTATTAAAACAGTGCATGCTGCCATCAGTACAGCCTAGGCAATTAACAGTAACAGGTTTTTAAAGCACATATGCTGTGCCCAATGGTCACTGGCGGCTTGGCAACAGATCTTGTGGTCATGAACCTAATGACACAATAACGCTGACATGGGCACTAAGAGGCTTTTCAACACCAGACATCAGAAGCTAAGACACTGAGTTACAAGTAATTTGTGTTGAAAGCAGAAAAACAGAACCTTGTGTAGGCATGATCTTCTAAGATAACGAAGACACTGAACTTCTGAGGCACAGACCACTGGCACAGGCCAGCTGGGTTTCTGATCATCTTTGTTCCTGCTGCACTTCAGGAAATAGGATATTGCAAAATTGTTTTAAATAAACAGGAACAAAACTATAGGATGCTTCTAACATTTGTCACTTGTTTGCACATCAGTCAACTGGAAATTGGGGGACTGAAGAAAAAACCGGTATTTTGAAAGTTTAATGGTGATATTAACTAAAGCAAGCACTTACTTATGAAATATAGTGTACATCCATTTCCTACATACAGTTCCACACTTTTGACTGCACTTGTTTCATTCAAACTGATGTTAATAACCACTACAGTAACAGTCCTCAAACTCACAAATGAGCAGTACACCCCTTTATATGCAGAGGTATTTCAAATGTGTGAAACTTCATTTCTGTGTGATGTCACAATATACACAACTTTGCTAAAAACAAAGTAAGCCCAGTACTAAAAATACTGCAAATTAGAGTTAAAATGCTTCTATAAAACAGAATTCATACTTCACATAATCTATTACTCACATGGAAGTATGTGATACTCATTTTCCTTTTCCAATACGCCATGGTAAGAGTTTTAAAGTATTCTTACATTATTGGTTTGTTGTTTTGTTTTGGTGTTTTGATTTTTTATTTTAACTCCATAATGAACAGTACTAATTTGCTATAGTTCTTCTGGTTAATAAACATGGGACCCCATTTGATCTCCAGACTTTTCAGGAAAAATTATAGTTTTTTGAATTGGCCGAGGGTGTTCAACGTAAGAACCCTCAAGGATCCAAAGCAGAAAAACCTCCTACTCTACCAGACCAGTTTTCATGGGGAAATGCACAGGCTTTTGTCTTCTAAACAGTGTCACAATCACAGGAAATTAAAAAGCACTGACTGCACCTAAACTGGTAATTCTTCCAAAACTTTATTTTACCTGTTTTCTCATTTTAAATGTAATAGCCAAAAAGTAATCCTGATTCTGAATATTTTAAGACAGAAAGGGCGTAGTCCCAAATACTACCATTTTACACTCCCAACAGCTTTCTTATTCTTATTTGGTGCTTCTTACAAAGGTCTAGTTTACAGAGGTTAAATGTCCAGGAATCTCAGGAAATTAAGAAGATTGGTAGAAACTGAAAAGAATTTTTCCCATTGTTAAATTCTAACTGAAGAGTTTTGGTTAATATTCAATAAATCACTATGGAAAATGCTTTTAAGCAAGAACAAAATACTGACATCTACTGGTGACCAGAATTACAGATTGGTTTCACATTAAAAAAATGTTTTAAGTACACTGTAAAAGCAAATAAATGGGCAAATCACTTGTAAGGATTAATGTCAGTGACTTAATCCATTTTGAAGTGAGACATATATGCTAGTTTAATGAAGTAATACAAATCTAGCACTTGGCTTCCGTGTCTCATTTTAAACCAATAGAAAATAATTAATGAAACCTTATGGACTAAACATCTATTGCTTGGGCCTGCAACAACAGAGGAGTGAACCTGACGATTCAGTCCTTTGTTTCAATACAGCAGTTGTCCTTTAAAACACAAGGATTTAACTGTTTTTGCCCGAAACAAATAATTTCATATGTATTCTTTGCAATGAAAAATGCTAACTTCAAATGTTGATATGCAGGATTGCAGAGATGATCTGCTCCATCTCCATAATCAGCATTATTGGGTCATAGCTCACTGTGGCATTGTGAGTTGACCAAAACAATCAAGGCATACCAAGTACCTGCTGACTATGCCCGTTTATTCTTTTCCTATACACTGATGGCTTTCCCCTTTCCCCAAATTTCAGATATGAGATTTTTGGTGGGATTTCCATCACTGCTTCTCTTAAGACACCATGACTGCTATTGAAGACGTAACTGCTAATATTGGAAAAGCATCATCATTTCAGCTTCCCCTTAAAGGTATCTCCTTAATTAGGCAATAAAGTTTTTTAGAAGCCACGTCAGTTTCAGGTACAACCCTGATTACAAGATTTTACCTCTCTCCCACAAAACATATGCCTGCCTCACTGAAACCATTTTTACTTCTACTAACTGAACTTTTCCTTACTCATATTCTGCAACATCAATTACAGAACTCAACTAAAATCCCTAGGTTTAACAACTGACACCATAATCCTCTCTGCACACATTGTATCTGAACACTTGTCTCAATTCTGAAGAGGACTCTGAAAGAGCAGAACTCTGTAGAACAAAGGCTGTTCACATGACTGATTTCATTAAGGGATTAAAAATTGCATTTAGAATGGATTTAATTACAACAGGTTCGATAAGCTTGGATAAATGAAGCCTAAAACATCCAGCAGTTTGATTTAGGCACTACAAGACTAATGTACATAAGACAATTTACATTAGACTTCTTTTTCCTTTACAACAAAGAAAGTGGAAATGAAAAATAGGTCAAATAACCTCACAGCGAGCTATTTCACATCAGGGGATGTGTGCCACTCTTAAATTTTTCTTAATTTTATAAAAGACAAAGAAAATAAAGCATTGTTTATGCACACTCAACTTTCAATGTAAGTTTCTTAAAAACATCTTCTCTCTAGGTTTAAGCTTTACAAATCAAATTTCACATTAGAATGTTAAGTACAGCATGCAGCTCTCGGGTCAGCATGACCCACCAGCAGGTCAAGGGCAGAGTGCTCAGTGCGCAGAGGGGTGGCAGAGCAACAAGGAATAGGTCAGGAAGGTGCTGCATCCCTGAGGGACAGGGGCGAGGGAGGTGTGGAGGACTGATGCTGCAGGAAGTGGGGAATCCTGCCGTAGGATTTTAATGTCCACACACATTTCTGCTCTCCTGCCACGATGTCAAACTTGTGCAATGAAATTCTGACAAAATCTACATTACAGCACATTCATTTGCTCTATTAAAATACTCACCTAAAATTATTCTAACTAATAATTAAATTGTTATGTTTTTCACTTCATAAAGAATACATATTTTTTTTTTCTTTTTTTTTCATAAACACACTACAGTCATTTTGGAAAACTGCCTTCTTCCAGGTTTTTTTAATCACTTTTGCATCAAATGTCATCCAAACAATAACAGCTGTTACACAAAAAAGTTGACAGTTGAAATTAAAAGTAGTGATAAATCACAGCATACAATCAGTAAATAACCAGGGAAATAATTTTCTTATAAGCACATAGAAAACAACAAAAGAAATAGAATGGATTTGAGAAAAAGGAAGCAAACCCCAGTATTTTTAGTAAAATGCAGTAACAGCATATATAACAAGGTGCACTTTATATTATCTCAACGTACCTTTCCAAGATCTACAGCCTGTTTCAAAATATCTCTTTTTAGATCTTCTGCTCTCTTGGAATGAAAAGAATTACTTTGACTCTGGATGACAAATACAATTCCTTTTAATTCTGTAAACAAGAAAATAAGAAGATTTAAAGATAAAAAGTTATTTTCTGATTTGCTCCAAAGCTAGTGAGAACCCAGGTGTGTGTGGGAATCTATTACACAGTAAGCTATTCCTTTAATTATACAAACATTTCATGAAATAGTAAAAAGGCATTATTTAACACACACACACAAAAATCCAAACCAGCCCTTTTCAAGATTCGTTTATAAAGAGCATGGCATGACTGGAAGATGTGCAGCAGTTAACAGTAGCCACATTCATGAGGTTGCTTTTCCTCCAATACACCAGCACTCCTTATCGCCAGAGATAAAAGGTGTTAGTCAGAGACCAGCATCTCCCCTCACTAGGAAATGCATGAACACGAAACAGAAAAGATGCTTCCCAAACAAAGAGTTTAAAACCCTACCCAGAAACAAACATCAGATGGAGAAACACACACATGAGAACACTAAGTTGATACTCTTATCTACTATGACAGCATCAGTATCGCACACGTCTTCACAGCGTTTAAAGGCATCATAACTAAGAACTTCAAGCAGGAGAGAAGACTGCAAGAAATTTAAAAGAAAATAATGAAGTAGCTTTGCAAATGGTTATGCAATATAAAAGTGCCTGTTATAAAATACAATAGATGATGATGCAGGTGGCCAAATTTTCTTGATGATAGTAGATAGAATAATCCCTCAGTACTTAGAAATCTTAGAAAAACAGGAAGCTCCCATTCCGAAGCAGAGCACAGCAGACAACAGAGGATGAGACAGGGAAGAGGACACATACCTTTTGCAGAATTCTTAACAAGTTTGGTCTATGCTATATAACCCACTCAAGACCATTAACAATCAATGCGTAAGAGGAGTAACACATGATACTGCAGCTTCTGTTTGTTTGGCCACAAAAGGCTGAACTTTACAGATACTATGTAGAAAGGGTAGCAGGAAACTCAGAATGTAACAACTTAAGACAGCACCACAAGGAAAGAAATTAATGCCCATGAGATCTGTACAGAATGTTGAAAATTGTGGAGAAGGAACAAAGTTCAGACCAAATAAATTATATGCTAATTTGGCAAATAGAATAAAATGACTGAAGAACAGTGGAACAAAGGGGGAGGAAAACTGTCCAAAGAAAAGAAGTAATCACAAGGAAAAAGACTAAAACTGAGCCCATGAAGAAGGATCACAAGAAAAACACTGAGAACAGAAAGAGCATTAACCACAAATATCTGCACTAAGATTATGGGAAGATTGCTATGTCCAGGACCTGAGGATTGATTACATTGCTTTGTTCCTCTGAACAGTTATTTGTTAATTTAGACCTATGACAGCTCAAAGCTGCAGTTAGATGTTTTTCTACTTTTCCCTCAATATTATTTTCCCCCAATTTATTAGCTTATTCATCAAGACATTGTCAAATTCTGTGAGGTTTCTGGTGATATATTGTGGAGATTGAATAAGTGCTGGTTTAGGTATCAGTATTCATTTCACATTTTTCCTACACAGCATAGGAATCAACACTGTTCATGCTCTGAACCACCAAACAAACTGCTTAAAAATCCCACGCATAATAAAAACATCTGAATAGCAACTAATTGCTACCTAGCAAGATCTTTGCTGGATTTCCTGTGCAAAAATTAAAATCAGTGCAAAAACTGAAATTACACTACGTTGATGCTAATGAGAGTCAAAGGGCTAAATCTACATGCACAACGCCAAAAACATCCACAAGAGATAAAAAGCAATCACTACCTTGTTTTTATATAATTGCTGTACCAGGATATATAGATTTTATATAATAATATATAGTTTTTATATAATTTAGTACCAGGATATTTAGAGATATGGAAACACTTAGTTTCACTTACAGTACATTTAACGACACCTGTGACATTCCACAACAGAATACTTTCTAGGACTAAGATAACATCTACTTTGATGATTAAATCAAATGGAAATAGTTTCCTTTGCTACTGGGAGTTTAAAATAGTTAATAAAAAGACATATTCAGTGTATGAAGATGTCAACAGACAATAGTTACAATATTAAACACCTAAATTGTTTCTCAAGCTGAGAAACACTTAACGAAGCAAGAGAAAGAACAGTCTTTCGAAAGATTAATATCCAAAGGTGCTACTGATCTGTATATAACAGTTCAAAAGAGAAAAATGAAATATCAGGGGAACTAAGAACCATCAAGAACTACATTCTGTTTCAAACCCTTACATCTTACCTACAGAAATGGGTTAAAAGACCTAAAAAAAAAAAGAAAACCCAAACCAAAATAACTTTTTTAGGCAGAGGCAAAAAATGATGTATTTCATCAGACCAGCAGTCCACCCAGTCCAGTATATTTTCTTTAACAATACTAATAGGAAAGAGTACTCAGAGACACCACAAAATATTCACTTTCTCCAGTGCTCCTCAAACTCTAACAGCACTGACAAATATTATATTAGGAAATGCCAGAAGACAGGCATAATTAAGCAGGGTCCTTTTAGAACAAGCAGAGCCAAGTCCTGAGGGTTTAGCAGAGTGAGAATTCCAAGGTTACAGTGCAGAGAATGTAAGTCAGGTCTGTTAACTTTTTGCCAGAAGGACATCAGACTTGTCTTCAGAAAAGCAGAACCCTGCAGAATTTTTATTTTCATTATTTATCACGTGTCCAGCAGCAAAAAATTGTTTTACCACTATTTTACCTATTAATGATTGAAATGCTCCTTAAATACTTGCTTCTAGGTATTACAAAGTTATTATAATTTGTTACAAGCAATTTATAAAAACCCTAGTTATTACAAGTACAATTAGAGCCTAGCAGAATGGTAAAATTCAGTTTCATCTTAAATTGTTACAAGAACAGCTAATAAGTATAATAAAATTTTATTTTAAACTATAGTGCACTACAAAAAGCAATTCATCCGTTTCACAGTGCAAGTGTGCATGTTCACAAAAAACTTAACTACAAGAACTTCAAGTGCAATCAAAGATTTAGAATTTTCTGTTTGATGAGACTACATGAACCAAGATAAGAAAAAAAAGTATTTGTGAAACAGCACAATACTCTACTTACCTCTGACTATTTTACTAATTGTTCTACTTTTTTCAGACTTCTAGAAGAAAGAAAGAAAAAAACCCAAGTAAGAATACACACAAAACCTCAAATATTTCTACAGAAAAGCACTGGGAGTCAAAGCACTCATCAGATTATAAATGTGTACATAGAGGTTTTAACTCAAACTAATATGAAAAATAAAGTAAAATGTTATTCACCATCAAGAACTGCAACAGATATTACATGCTTGCATACTATTACTCAGAAAATACAGTAAGAAAATAAAGAGAAAATGCTTTGCCATGACTCAATTTATACCAGAGCTCTTTAAATTATTACTAACAATGTCTTTTTTTTTTATTATGTATCTCCTGAGCACTAAGTTTGGAATATGGAGCTCTACAATAAAAATACACCTGTTCAGTGTGATAAAAACCCCAGCACACTCTTATTCACTTAATCTATTCTCAAGCTTCTATCAAAACACATTTCTTAAAGGAAGACTCCAACACAATTTATATCAAGACAAATATCAAAAGGTTGTTGCACATAACATGACTCCACTGGCATTTACTCAGGTATCACAAACATTTGTGATGGAATTTTAACAGAGTGCTGAGGAAGAGACAACAGTGACACTGCACTTGCATCACCAATCAGGAAACAAGACACACACATAAAAATATCTTAGGAGCATATTCGATTGCTTCTAAGTAACAGAGATCGAGTGGAAAGGTGTGGTTTAAGAGAGAATGGACTGGAGAAAGAGCTCTGCACTGCCTAGAAAATTGTAGGAAGGAAAACAGAGCCTTCATTTGTTGCACAATTTATCCAAGGTGACAGCATCCCAGTACTTTGGTTTGTCCACATGAAAAATCAAACTCATCTTTACTAATTGCATAAGAATATCGTAGGATTTATCTTGGAGCAAGTGTTTTAAGACTTTCAGACACAAATGCCATACAAGGCACTCCCCAGTAATAAGCTCATATATAGTTTTCCTACCCTTGAGCCAATTTCTATTTATAAATACTTAGCCCCCTCCCTTTTTTTTAAATACCAGATCTATGTAATCCTTTTAGCTCTACTTGCATCAGATGATCTTTCCTCTGACTTTTACACTGAAATAAATAAGCTCCAACTTCCTTGGTAGCCTTCTGTAAAACCTTTCCAAAAATTACTGCAATTGCATCCATTCTTATGACGCTTTTTCTGCTGCCTGGGTCAATAAAGTTTAAAAGATTTCTTATAACACTATTTTTTTTTTGTATCTATACACAACACTGTCATTATAGCACAATAAGTTAACATTCTAAGCTAACCTATATCAGAAAAAACATAGGAAGATTGATTTTCTGTGCAAACGAAAACCTATGTGTTTTGTGGTACACAGTGTGAAGAACAAGCCATATTTACAATTACTTTTATCAAAACACAAACCAATTATTGCCTGTTATATTCCTGTTAATGTTTTTTTAAAAAGTGGGGGGGGGGGGGGG
>VXAD01001122.1:694156-710332 GCA_013399195.1 Dicrurus megarhynchus
GAGCATCCTGCCCGGTACAATCCCAGTAAGCACAGCTCTCCTAAGCCATCAACTCTGCTTAACCACCCATTGGAACGGGCTGCCCAGGGAGATGGTGGAGTCACCGACCTTGGAGGTGCTTAAGAAGAGACTGGATGTGGCACTCAGTGACCTGGTGTGGCTGACATGGTAGTGTTCAGTCATGGGTTGGGCTTAATGGTCTCAGAGGTCTTTTCCGACCTAATTGGTTCCATTTTTCTGTGAATTGTTACCCAGTACTTCAACAGGAACCTCACCCACCAGAGCAAGGGACCTAATTCATCTCTAAAACAACCCTCACAAACCCAAGAGAGCACGTGGCACCTTCAGACAGCCTTTCCTAACTACCTGTGTGACCAGGAGTGGGGACACGGGGTGCAGCACGGAGTGCAGGCATGTGACCTGGAGCACAGCCTTGGCACTGGATACTCCACGGCTAAAGAAATGCAGACCTGGAGCTGCACAAAACTGGTTTTAGGGGTAACACAGAGGACAAAATAGATTCCACATGCATATATGTCACAATACAGACAGTAAATTTAGATGTAACAGAGCCACAGACCAATGAAGAAAGATCAAGAGTTTGATCTTGTTAGCAAACAAACAGTGACCCCCCATGAATCCTGGAGCAAGGAAGAAGAAACCGTCCACAGGAATGTCAGATTTGTCCTAGTGAAGCATTCCACATGCTGACAACTTGCTATAACACCCCCCATACACCCCAAAATTAAACTACTGTCCTTCAGACCCATGGAAGTCACAGAAGGGTGAGCAGTGATAGGACTAGAAACCCAGCAGTGTGTAGAAAATTTTCAGTGCACTGTTATTCTTTCTTTTTCTGTAACAATTAGATCTGTATTAATAATTATTAGAATTTCACATTTCAACTACAGTAGCAAGAACCAAAAAATTCTTGGAGTATAACATATAAGGCGTCTTCCTCTTTGCCCTTAAACATGATTTTGAGCGTAACACCTGGTGCCCTGTGTAACAACTCCTTACATGCTGGGTACACATAAACATGAATTCCAGCCAAGTCTATTTGTACACATTTTTTCTTCAAATATTTTTCACACAGACCCCTCCTAGCAACCCAACCATTCAGCATGCACTGACCTCACTGGAGACAAATGGTGCAGTGTCCAAGTCAGCCATAAACAATTTTTAATCCAGTAAGGCCAACAGCATAGGACCCAGCTTGGATCTTTCTTCAGAACTCTGCAACCTTTAGATCTATGGCATTCTTTTCCTGACAGGTCAAGTGGTTTCAACAGGACACCTTAAATATGCCAGAGAAGTGATCGTGAAGATGAATGGAAACCTTTTCACAGTGATAAACGCTCACTCCCTCTGCAAGTTCATCGAGCACATCTATATCACAGTAACTTGGTAGTAGACCTCACACTTTCCTTTAAAAGTATCGCAATAGAAATATGTTAGCTAGACTTCTTTGGAGTACTCAACTTGCTTTATGTATTTGCTAAACACACACCCCCTGATATTGCAAGAGAAGGGAAAATGAGGCACAAGTGTGAACAACAACAGCTTGTTATTTGCCTTACAGAACAACTGCTTGTTGCTGACATTCTGATTCACTAGATAAGTTACTGGCCTCAAGAATAATAATTCTGATGCCAATTAAGTAGAAACTTACATACTATTTCTCTGATTTTATGTGCATGTTCATCATTACCGGGGAAAAAAAAAAAAAGAGAGAAGTAAAAAGTTATCCTTCCATTTCTAGGACTATAACAATATAAAAGATATGAAACCTTTTGCTTAACATGTATATCTGCATTTGCTTGGTTTTCCTTACAAGTTTCAGCAGCATTTCCCACCCTTTCTTCCACTTCTCTGTTTTGTGCTGGTTTCTTTAAGTATTCACATCACAAGGATCACGCCCACAACATCTGGGATAAACATAAGACTTTTCACTTTCAAAGTGGTTAAGATATACCCATATTCCAATGTTTCCCCATGCAGCAAGTCTGTAAGGAAGAAAAAACCCAGCCTTTTTCTGAGATGTAATAAGTGTTTTGCCTTGTCAGAAAGATAAGAAAAATTCCATTGTAACAACCCCCAAGAAATATGGAACTCTACCGTGAACCTGGTGTTAAGAAAAATAGCACTGAAGTGTTTTAAATCTTGTATTTAGGGCTGTGAGGAGGAAGTAGGAAGTAACGCTTTTTTCTTGAATTCTATTCTACTTACACACTCAGACTGTGTTTGTTATACTAACTACCCCACTGAGAATTTCCATCTCAGGAAGGTTGAAAATAATGAACATTCTGTTAAGGAACACAGAGGTTTAGAACACCACCAAGCCTCCTTTCTTTATAGTATTACCTGTATTTTAGATTCCTAAATAATACAAATGTAGCACTTTTGCTCTCCCACCTCTGAGATTAAAAAGGGGGGACTGCAAATACAAGTAAATACTGTCAGATATATATATGTAAAGTTATGCATATCAAATGCAAAGGCTGGCTTGTGATTCAAAGGTAGTTTGCCCTTTGTGCAGGCACTGCAGCAGTGCCTCTGGATACCCTGGTGGCTCTGTCATCTCTTTCTATAGAATGACTATAATATGGGAAAACAGAGAAATTATGAACCAGACACAACAGCCATTACTGAGTTAGAGAACTTGACTACAACTACTTTGTCCTTTTAGCCATATGAGAAATGTGTAATCCAGGGATGACAGGGTTTTCATAGTTTCTTTCTACAGATGGAGTGGAAAGACCTTTCTGTCAGACAGGCCTACAAATCACATGAGTTGAGTTCTGTTCCAGCTCTTCCTCTGGCTTCTGCAATTGGACCTCTGTCCTACTCAGGAAGTTGCATAAGGAGGGGCATAACTTTAAACGATGACTAATCCTGCGGAAATGAGCAAAACCAATCCAAATGAGTTCTGAATCACGCAATTACTTTTTGAATCACAACATGCGTTTGGAAACACAATTTCTCAGCTTTCAGCTACTCAAAGCAGTATTTCAATGACAGTTCCAGTCCATTATTATATACCCTAAGATACTGATACCCTGGGAGTACACCTACATTTGTCAAACACTAGGCAGTGAGCTTGAACATGGGAGCTCTGACACTCTGCAGTGCTCAGATCTGAACTACACTCCCTTGTCCCCTTTGGACCACTCTAAACAGCTCTCCCTGGGAGAAACCTGCAGTAGCCAGGAAAGCCCCCCATACTCTAGTCATGACTCAGTCAGTGACACTTGGCCTGGGACTTGCCCCATCTTGCTCAGGAGAACTGATAACGTTGCAGTATCAGCATGTGCATGCTGTAAACCTGACAACCAGAACACTGAGGGAACTCAGTGCTCCAGTCAACACCCGTGGCGGCCCACAGTGTAGTCTGAGTTTAGTCTCTCTTCTTCCTGGGTTAACCTGGCAAGTGCTGGCTCTTAATTAAAATTTGAGGACTCCATTTGAGCAAAGTCTTACAGCCTTCAATCAAAGCTGTATACAGAACTGGTGTGTGGCTGTAGCAAGGAGTCCTGGGAACAGAGTTCAACCAAGCAATTTTTCATGATAGAGACTGCTGTTATGAGATTACATACTCTCTAGAAAGGACCTGGTAAAACACTGGCCATGAAGCAGTCACAGATTCTTGTAGGATTGTAAAGATGGATCAAAGACAATTCCTTTCCTATGGGGCAGTAATGAGTGCTTAACTGTCTCTGCCAGTCAGCTCCTGTGTCTTCTGGAAGAGAAACAGTGAAAATACCTTCTGCAGCATATCTTCTGGATTGTCCAAGAGGCAGAATATATACACTCAGGGAGGGAGCAGGACACAGGAATTTCAACATCTTTGAACCACTACAGACCAAGCTACAGATAAGAAACAGAAGATCTATCAAGCTGTGGAACTTGACACAGGTCCCCAGAGTTCAAGTGATGAGATTATGAGATGCTCCTGTCTACTGTACTGCACACAGTCAAGGAGAAACTTCTATAGGCAGATGTAGAGGACTGAAGATTTTCAGTCTTGACTATAAGCCAAGGGCATGTTGCCCACTCCCTTGGTCAAATGAACAGCCTGCCTAAAGAACTGTCAGACTTGCTGCTCTCTCCTGTTTGGTCTCCTGCTGCTTCCATCTGACACACAACTACCTCTACCATGCACATCTGAGATCTTTATATTTTCCCTGCTGAAATATAGCTATTTAAAAATAAAAAACATAAGTCCTAAATGACCTGCTACTGTCTTTTAATAAATCAGTGAAAATATTACCTTGTCAACTGAAAGTCAAAGTATAGATAAACAATAAGGGATTTAACTGAGCAAAATCATGTATGAACAAAATACTTCCATATGCTTTAAAGAGCTTAGTGGCTACATTAACTACTTTCCCCAGCTTCTAATTCCTACAAGAAAAGAAACAGTGGTATAAAGAATCACCTACCTTTCTCAATGGTGTACTAAGTCATAGTGGCAGGGGAAAAAATGAGGCAAACTGTTCAAGGACCACTGAAGTAGCTGGTCCAATAATGTCTTATGAATTTGTCTCTAACATTTCTGCTGGTTTGATGAGCTGTAAATACCATGATCACTCAAGCATTGATTAACCTGCATCATCTCCTGGGATTTGTGCCTCAGGATGTCCCATGTCTCACAAATAGCTTCCATATATTTTGTTTTGCCTTATTACAGCTTCACTGTAAACCATGACAGTTCAGAAACCAACTCAAACATTGTTATGACATCCCAATTTGGCAGCCAAAAAAAAAAAAAAAGAATCCCTGTGAGTGGAAGAGACAAGTAGTCACAGTAATATCCAGGGATGCTCAGACAGCATGAAACATCTTAACGAGGCTAAAAATCCATCCTATAAGATGGTGACACCAAAGACTTTGGGGGGTATGTCTGTCTTACAGCTTTTTATGCCAATAATCTCAAGAAGCACAGGGGCTGTATACTTAGATGCAAACACTCTAAGCAGTGGCAGGTACATAACTGCTAGTTTCTTCAGCTGAAGCAGTTTTCTTCTGAACCAGCTCAGGTGTGCACAATAATCATGCTGTTGAACAAGCAGAGTTGGAAAATTGTGCCACTTCAGGGGTAGCTTTGAGCTGGGTGTTGGACCAGATGACCTCAAAAGGTCTTTCCCAGCTTAATTACTTTCTTATTCTGAGATGGTAGGGAGAAGAATAGAAAAAGATGTGATGCCTACCTGACACATACCTGCAGAAAAAATCAGTCAATTTTGGTTATGTAAACTCAGTACAAGCACTGAAGTTGGTATTTGCTGCCTGTTGGGGCCTCCCACTTAGGCAAAACAGCAGTTTAAAGTCATTATATCAGTCATTTTTAAAAGTAAAATGATTCGTTTCTGAGCTTGCCAACCATCCTTGCTTATGAATATAATAACTGTCCCTTATTATGAACAAAGCCACAAGAAGTATCCTCTATGCAATAAAAATTGATTTAATTGCCTGAAAAGGACTTCTGCATCCTGATCATCTCCGCTCAAAGGTGCATATCTGCCTTGTCCTTCTGAGTGACATAAGGGGAAACGAGGGCTGGAGTAGTTAACCAGATGGGGAGCTTATTGATCAAAACTGACAGGAGGAACCCGAGCACTCCTCATTCCAGAAATTTTCAGTTACGAAGTGGCCCTTAGGAGCCTTTACAGCCCGGTGTCACTTCAGAGCAACTGCACTCATTGCAGCCTGTGTTAGCCTCAAAGCAGTTTTAGATCATGTCCACCAGCAATTGCTCCCTTAGGACTATTTAATTCTGCTCTTGATATGGAAAGTCAAATAGGACTGGATCAAAAAACCACAGGATGCCACACGTGGTACACAACTATTCAAATACAACCATATCAAGTCAACATGACACAGGGAAACTACGAAAGTCAAAAGAAGTTTAAGAGTTCAATGGTGACATCATACAGGAAAACATTGCCCAAACCCTCAAAATACACAGTTCTAAATTAAAACCACTCAGTTAGGAGTCTGGAAAAACTGTTTTGTGGCCAAGCAGTATGGCACACTGGGCATAACAGCAGTACCATTTTTTTACATAGCTCTACGGAAAACACAACCAATCCTAAGAAAATGACCATGACATGCACAGTAAACCTCAATAACAAGCTTTGTGTAGACAGCATGGAAAACAACCAATTTGCTGAATTTTACCTAAAAAGCTGTAAAAACTTGGGTCTGGCCAGGATGGAGTTAACTTCCTTCGTAAGAGCCCATATGGTGCTATCCTTCCCCCCAAGTTGAGCAGGAAGTTGTGAGAGGACCCAAACTGGTCAAGGGCATATTCCATATTGTATAAAGTTCTGCTACCCAATAGAAGCTGGGTTAGAAGAAGGTGTGTGGGTGTGTGGCCTCCAAGATAGAGGCCTGGAGCTTGGCTAGGCACTGCACTAAGGGGTGGTGAACAACTGCCTTGGCATCCCTTGGGTCTTTCCCCTTCTTTTTCCTTCATTTATTAAAGTCTCTTTATCTCAACCCACAACTTTTGCTCTCCTTTTATGCACTGTCATGCTGGGGGAGGAGGAAGAGTGAGGAAGTAGCTGTGGGGGTGCTCAGCTGTTGGCCAGGGTCAACCCACAACAGTTGGTAACAATCTCTTTGAAACCCATGACAATGTGATCTTATCATCACCTTTATTTGGCAGTGAATTTACTGTAACAGATTGTGGTCTGAATAGTAAGTTTGGAAGACAAATTATTGTTTCCAGCAGATTTATCTACTGCAGAATGTACAATGTTAAAATCATGGGGTGGAATTGAAGAAGAACTAGAAAGAAACTTAAGAGGTTGTTTCATATCTGCTCACAGCAGGAACCAGGCCACCTCTCAAACCAGGGAAACATCAGAAATCAAAAGTATCTTTCAGTTGTGCAAGGCATTGTGCCTGGCTGACACTGAGCTTCAAACCTTGTTGTAGCCAAAGGGCACTTCCTTCTTTTAATTTTTGGACATTATTTCTCATCATATCCTTAATGGACCAAGACAAAGTCCTTACACAGTTTTTCAGTACTTGAGAAACAGTCTCATGTTTCTTTTGAATTTCTGTTCCCACTAAAAAGAATAAAAAAGTAGAATGCTTCCAATGTTAGATCACCAGTCCTCACCCATTCTCATAGTGTATCTTTAAGGCTTCTGTCTCACTTTTCAGCTCTGAAACTGAGTTATCTGTTACTGCAAGTTTATTTGTGAGGCTCTAAAAGAAGAATGAAAGGTCTTGAACTTAAAGAGCTGCACTGCAATCAGTTCTAGAGGAATACAAACATACAGAGCTGCTCAGATTATGCACTACAAAGAGATAATCCAAGAAATGTATTTTAATGATCTGCTCTTTAATTGTGCAGTTGGCTCAGATTCTAGTGAACACATTCCTTACAAGTCTTAACAGTGGAAACTTTGACAAGTAGCAGGTTCATAAGTTGTTTATAGCAGATACTACTGATACATTGATACTGTTTCTGAAATTGCGACTGGTTGGCAACATTTTCAAAGAATAAGAAATACTTTTATGCAGATTTCTATTTATGCTAAACTTCTATCTTTAGGGTGAACAGCCAACCTATATGGAAACAGGGTTGGGGGTTTTTTAATCCTTTTTTTTTTTTTTTAAATCACTATTATTTTTACAGCTTTCATCAGAATGCCTTCCCCCAAGTAAGTTAGTACTGACACTGATGTACATAACTGACAGAGCTCTTCCATGAGACTGTATGAAACAACATCAAAGCTTAATTCTGCACTTTTGCTGCAAATACAGACATAAAGTAAAAATTAATAGAAATTCTGCATTTCTTTTTACTGTCTCATTCACTTCCACAGTAGTAACTACTGTGTAACTCCTCAGACAATTTTCAAAATGACGCCTCTGACAGTTTAATGAATCTGGAGACAAAATACTATTAGTTATCTACTGAGTACTTTGCTCTGTACAATAAATTTAATGAACCCTGGAAAAAAAATCACACCAGTGTAAGGAAAGGTGTTTTTGTTGAATGTTTTCATACCAGTCTCCTGATTTGGAGCAAAGTTTTTGTATCTGCCAGGAATGAGATCAAGGTCCAATTAAAAAGACCTAAATACATCTTAAAAGTAAACCTAGAGGAATCTTGACTAGACAGAAACACATATTGGTATCTGATATATCAGCCCTGCTATGGACACAAATCAGCTCTTAATTAAAAAATCGTTTTAAACTGAATTTTATTAAAGACAATAAAACACACAGGTGCTATTCCTGCTTTTTGCATTAGTGTACAGCTTCATCACAGGCTGGCTGGTGCACATGCACATGAAAGCAGTTTGGCTGTACAGAGTATCTTTCCATTTCAGCACTTGAAATCAAAACACCACTTCCCTCAACTGAACAACATCAGTTCTTGGTTAAAAATCCATTACTATTTAAAGCAAGCTGATTACTTAAAATCAAACTAAAAAAAGAAAAATAAAAGAGAGAGAAGAAAGAAGGCAACTAGTTCTGCGCTCTGGCTTGCCTTATATAGTTATGCTAAAGGAAAAAGGAGCAGAGCCAACATTGTGAAACTTAAGCTAGAAGGCGGCTATATGGCTTATGTGAGGCAATGGTGCCACCCAATGTCCAGAAGTTACACATAAATTTGTTTTTCTTTATTGATCCAAGAGCAAAAAAGCCCCAAACCCAAACTCAACAAAACTGTGTGTCATGTTATTAGTAATCATAACTGTACGCAAAAGCTTGGCTCAGGCATAAGATTAACAGATGTGGTAAATTTCTAACCAGGCAAATATTTCCTTAGTTTCAGCTTGAATTCTCTGTAAAAGGAATATTAGCATAACCCAGGTAAATCCATTCAAGCTGTCAAAACACTTCTACCAACATTTTCCTAAGGTCCTTGTTATTTTAGTTTCTCACTTTTTGAGCCCACTAGGTTGGGGCCTCTCACAGGGATCAGTCTTCAGCATGTTTTAAGCAGTGCAGGGACTTTACTATTACACTACTAAAATAGAAATTCATGCACAATTATCCAGTTTTGATAAACGGATTTATCCAGCCTCTGTTCAAAGACAGTAACTTTTTAGAAAGGCACCTGTAACTATAAATAAAGAGTAAATAATATTGGAAAACTTTAGCAGGAGATCATTAATGACAATTACTGTTAAAAGTGCACAGCTCAGTTTTGTTTGGAATTTTGCCCTCATCCCTCTGCTAGAGGAACATCGTGTGACTGCGTCTGAAATAAAAAAATGCTCTAATGAGCATATCTCTTTCTTGTGTAATTCTAAGTCTATAAGTAAATGTAAATGTTTATTTATACCACTTTGCAGATCATGTGTCCTATGCTAGAAAGCATTCTGCCAACTCTTTGAGTTCCAAAATATCTATAAATGTAAACACAAAACTACACTAGGCAAGTCATGCATATTTACAAAAGCAGTCACATCACAAAAGGTATTTTTGTGTTAAGATCTATATCCCTGTATTAGAACATTCTGATATTTTTTCAATTCTTACTTCTTTCTATGCACTTGCTAGTTCATTATGCAACCATGGATTTGTGCTGCCTTATTTTCACCGTATTACTGAATCTTATGGTCATCTGACAAGTAAACAAGCTCCCTTCAGAGGCCTTTAATTTTCAGAAAACATGTAATATTTCTTAGTCAAGCATATTGTTTTTTTTTTCTTAATACAAAACAAAACAGAACAGAACAAAACAAAACAAAACAACAACAAAAAAACCCCAAACCAACAAAAAAACAAAAAAAACCAACCAACCAACAAAAAAATTTTACCCACCAAAACCTGTGGTTTTAGATGCACCACCTTTGAGACATTCCTTGAAAAGGAAACAATTTCACTCATTAGTCACTCACCCTGCTGATTTTTAACTCTCAGTGTCTCACCTTCCATCCAACAGATTTTTATAACTTTCATATGAAAGCAGTTTGAAGTTTTCAGCTCTCAGAATACATTTTATTACCAGATTTATGTTGCAGCATGTTTAAGATAGACATATAATAGTTAATATGCTCTAAGTATAGCTGTAGAGGTACTATAAACAAAGGAAAATTTTATAGTCCTCCATTTGTGGAAATTGTTGATGTCATGTGAATGAAAGTGGGGAAATTTTAGGAAAAAAAAGAAAAGTGTTTGATTTGTGTATGTATAGTGTATATATGGTGCAATGCACACACGCTTTTTAAAGACACTTTATTACATGGTCTTTCAAAGCATTTTTACTATAACCTAAAGTGTGTCTATATCTATGTAGTTAGCTATCTTTTCATTCTGTCCGGGCCTATCTGCTCAGTCAGTAGATATGCTGAAAGTTACTGGAAAAGAAAAATAAATTAATTTCTTAGTGTCTGGACAGAAGATCCTGGTGTTATATTGGGGTTTTTTTGTTTTGTTTCTTTTTTTAATAAGTAAAAATCTGAACAGTCTTTGAAGTGCTTTGGATACTTTCTAGTGAAAAAATGGATTGGATTGCTGTCAGAAATTCATAACAAGTACATGTCATACTAATAATGTAAGTGATATTTTTAAAACATTCTGCCAATGTTGAAAGCACAAGAAGTCTGCATAATCCGTGCACATCTAATTAGCACTGAGTCATATAAATGATACATAATGATTTGGCAGCATATTGCCAGATGGTTTGCTATCAGATCAAGTAGTAATAACTTAGCTTATTTATTTCAATGCCCGTCATCCCTTATTTTCATTTTCATCCATTTTCATTTCTCTACTTAAAAATAACTTTCAGTTCCTTTCATTTCATATACAAGAACCAGTCAAAACCCCACTGATTTTTTTTTTTTAATCCAAACTGCCTAAGGAGGCTTTGCAATCTTTCTGATTTTAGAAGTACATTTATTTTATTTATTGCACTTAGGCATCAGAGAGTTTATACAACCTAGTTCCATATCTACTTAAAAACCATCCAACTCTCCACTTCTTCCAATTAGTGAAGTCACCTATATTAATTTTGTTTTGCACCATAATCACATTGTCTGATTTTCTTGTTTAAAACACATCTTGTGTCTAAGCAACAGGAGAAGAGGTTATGAGGGAATTATAAACATATAATCACTCAAGTTAAAGTATTTGACATTCATGAACACTCCAGGTTTAGTACTATTTGAATGTTCCCGCACTCCATAATTTTGGATCTTAAAGCATTTATGGGATACTTGCCTTCCCGTGCTAAGTTTATTAAATACAAAGTAAATGAAGTGTAAGTGTTCTTTTTCCTAAATCTTAACATTTTCCAGTAGGACAACCCAGTTGTTTAAGTGAGCGGATGAAAACATCTGTATATCCAAGGGAATAGAACTAAGAAATTCACAATAACCTTGGCACTGTAACTTTTTACTTACCTTCTCTGCCTTTGCATTGTTTCAGTCTTAATTTGCGCTTTTCTAAATACAAATAATGCTTAATCAACATCATACAGTATTGGTAGTTTCCCAGCCATCAAAGCAAACATTCACAGCCACAGGTTTTGAGGAATTCATGTTAACATCAAAATTAAAGCCTGCTCCATTTTAACTCATGTTTTATAAGCACGCAGATCTATTGATAGGCATAAAAATGAAAAAAGTCACAGGAAAAGGACATCCTTGTATGCAGATTAAAAAGGTTTTTTGGGTTAAGAGTCTTATTCAGAGTGTCAGGAAGATAAAGCATTGGTTTATCAACATAACCCTGTTGGTTACTGTGGGATTTGGATCCGTGCTATGCTGTGTGTTCAAATATGCTGATACATGGCCAGAGCCGCAAAGAGCCTCATTAGAATTTGCCAGGTGCTGAGGCTTCTATCAAGGAGCACGCAAAAATCTATCAAGTGAAGTTTATCTGCCTTACCCAAGAGCCTGTGCATTTTGTACAAAGTGGATATTCCCCACAGTACGGATGCTCTGAACAGCTCAGCTCAGATTTCAAACATTCAGAAAGCAGTGCCCATTGATTGCTATGCTTTAGGCTGCTTACACTACCACATCGGTGACATATCCTCTTCAATTTCCCTCTCTTTCTCCAGGATGAGAGTGTGGATGGAGGTATTAGCAAAGATAATACTGTAGAAATTATCATTAAAACTTCCTATACAGAAGAGACCAAAAAAAATTTTTAAGTGAAAATATAAGCATGATGTGTTAGCTGTTGTTTCACATGGTTGGATAAACTTTAGGCAACTCATATCATTTTCCTTGACACAATCCTATTTTTCACTTGATTTACAAAATGTTTATATACATGAAAATAGAGATCACACAGTGGTAACATAGTGGTATGAAAATCAGTGTAAAGCAAGAGCTGAAGTACAGGATGTACCACAAGGGTGAGACTGCTGGAGCTGTCTAGTGAACTAACCCATATTTCCAGAGAACCACAGCTTGATAGGAATGTCAGTCTTTCTTTGGACTAAGCAATGACCTGAAGTGCTCTTTACCCTTTAAAACTTAGCTGAGAACCCAAGAACAAATGAACCCTAATCTCATTAGGTTGCATTAAAGACCTTCTCAAATGATGAGAGACAGGGACAGAAACATTGCAGAAGCTTAGACTGACCAGCCCTGTGCTATCATAAGAGCCAACTGCTCACATTTACAGAAGGGCAGCTGCAGTAAAGCTGGCACAGGCAACTTCCAAACAGATTAGAACAATAGCATGGGCTGGAATGCTGCTCAACTCCCAAATGGAAAGTGAGAACATATGTAATGTCCCCCGATAAATGACAGAGACCTATTTACTTGGAATGCAGTGTGTAGATGTTGCCTGCCTATACTGGGATGGGTTTTCCTGTTTTCTGTTTCAAATAAAATATGAAGATTATGTACAAAGAATGCTGCCTCTACTGTCCCAGCAGAGCTCCTGCAGATCTCTGTTTGGACCTCTGGCAACACAGCAGAAATTTCAAGCTCAATTGATTGCTATGTTATTTTCTGTGACACTTGGCCTTCCACAGGGACATTAGCCCATCCTCTAGTTGACTGAGGTCATGTTTTATAATGGTAACATTCCCTATACAGACACTAATGTCATTCTATCTGCGCACCCCATGGCAGTTTACCAACATTAGGACTGGTTTAACAGATGAGGTAACTCCTGTTCCCATGTCAAATTCAGTTTCTGAACACCCTTATTAATGCTCTGGTAGAGGCCACAGTATCAAATATGAAAATAATTTTTAAAGGCCTGATCAGCTACCATTTTAAAGCCTTACTTGCGCTGAAGAAGGTCAGACTGCTCTTTTTTCCAGGTCAGAATGTGGGCATGTTTACAGAAGCCCTTAACAGTCACAGTAAGAGCAGTTACAGAGCTGAACTCCCTGTGCATACTGAGGAGTAAAGAAAAATCCACCAGAGATACATTTTGTTGCCAAACTCTCTCTTCATTCATCATAAGTTAAACACTGAAGTAGAGAGAATATTTGGGTAAACTGAACAACACTCATACTAACTGTGCAAGACAACTTTAAAAATTTGAAAAACATGGGTCAGTCATTATATTCTAGTAACCAGCTACAATAGTTGGTGCATTGCAAAACCACAAAGGTTAAAATAGAGCACCCGTGTGTAAGAACCCAATATCCCACTGAACAATGAGAAAGCAGGAATAGCAGAACTCTCCTCTTTTCTTCCCAGCAGCATTAGGATCACAGACTACTTGACCAAGGAGAACATTAACAGAAATTTCACTTCAGGCCAGCGTGTCTGTCCACATGGACATCCAGTAAAGGCTGATGTGACACCCAAAAAGAAGAGCAGCACACTGGTTAACCTCAGTTCCTAAACTCACAAGCTTTCCAACACTAATGGACACCAGCAGAGGTTACAATGATTTCCCAGCCGCCCCTACAAGAAGATTAACAGTCAATATGTAATCCTTCCTATCTCTAGTTTAGAAGGAAGAGGCAGTCTCCACATTGCTGGAAGAAAGAACCAAGAGTTTTCAGAATCTTTTCCTAGACTTTTAAAATAAAGTTTATCATCTCATTTCTACAGCCCTTGGTAAATCGTGGTTTTAATGATTCCAATCCTGCTGGCTTTATCCAGAGCATCAGACTAGACAGACAGATGTAAGTGTTCTCACTGCCAGGCCTCACCAGTGTGTTAACCTTAGCCAGCCAATGCTGTATGATTCCTTGATGCCTCTTTGGTCTTGCCTCCTTGGCTCTCATCTGTGATGAAAAACAGGGAGTTCTTATTCACATCGTTACATTCAAACTTGTCCCTTCACAAAGCACTTCCTGGTGGCAGTGGGCTGTGCCCACAGTCACAGGGTTTCCAGCCCCCAGATTTGCTGGCAGCTTGCATCCTTTCAGAACGGCGCTCACCCCTGCATCAGCTGCCCCAGGCCTGGACTCAGGAATCATCTCTAGCAAGCACCTTACCAATATTACCTCCCTCAGCAGTTCTTATCTCTCCTCTACTCCTCCCCAATACCATTCAGAGCTCCATAGTGGGAAGTCACCTCACAGATAGCAAGTCACTACCAATATGTGCTTCTGCTCTAGGCTGAGTTAAAAAAACTTTATTCCTATACTGGGATTCCAGTTCATTGAAGCCATAACTCAACTACTGCACTGCACCATCAGAGATGGTGCCAGCAGAGTAACTTCCAAATTCACTGCTAAGCTTTTTCTCCCTTTAGAAAGCAGTTGCAAATCTGGGCAAACAGTCAAGTTTTTTTCTTTTTCTATTCAAGGATAAACAATTTATAACAAAAGAGAAAAATCAGAAAGAATGTTTGGTATCTACTTTTATTATCTATGGCAATATTTAAACCACCAGGTATGTTGTATGTCTGTAATTTGCCACAACAAGCCTTTCTAAACAACCACTGAAAATACTAGGTACCCCTTTTCTTGTCAGATAGGGTGACAGCTGACATACAGGTGAACTGATAAATGAAAAGACTGGTTTTTCACCTTCAAGTTCTAGAGAAGTATTATCCAGGATGCAAGGACTTTGGATGTTCATGAAGGGTGCTTAAGTACTTTAAGCATTTCTGTATCAGGATATTTAAGCAGCTAAATACTTTGATGAAGTCTGTCTCCTCATTCAAAACTGGAAATACATTATCATGAATATTTACCATGTCAAGTAAGGACACGAAACTTCATCAACTCACACACACACATCTATCAGGCCAACCTATCAGCTCATTCTGAAGTTAGAAGATGCATCCTTAGCTAATCACACTGGTCTCATGAATTTTTCAGCTCTGTGCCTCCTCTGAAACAGGCAAGCACTATTTCAGGAGACCAAATCCTCCCCATGCACCCTCATGAGGGGTCAAGATCCCACGAGCTGGATGTTACTCAACTCTGAGGCAAAGCTTTATCAGAAGTTGCTGAACTACAGTACCTAGAAAGGGGCGGGTTGGAGGTGAGGGTGGAAATATCTTGCCTCTTGCATGCAAGGACCCTCAGGACACTGAATGCAGTCACCTCTCCCTGCCCTCTGTAACAGCCAGGACCTGAAAGGCAGCATCTCACATGCAGAGAGGACATAGTCTTAAGCTATGCCAGGGGGAGTATGAGGCTGGACATTAGGAGGAATTTCTTCACAGAAAGAGTGATTAGATACTGGAATGGGCTGGTGGGAGCTACAGGGAGGTGGTGGAGTCACTGTGCCTGGAGGTGTTTAAGGAAAGACTGGATGTGGCACTCAGTGCCATGGTCTGGTTGTCATGGCTTGGTCACATGTTGGATTCAATGATCTCAGAGGTCTTTCCCAACCTAATTGATTCTGTGATGGATGTACTGCTGACAACTGAAATCAGGATCTGTGTACCCACCATAACTCCATATGGAATGCAGAAGGTTAAGGCTTCTTCTAGCAGGGATGAGGTCCTGCACAAAAAGCTAAAGCTAGACAGCTAGGCGGCAATAGGACATATATGATATAGTGGGTTGTGGCACCACGAGACAAAAGCCCTCTGCAGTGAGCAAGTGATCTGTAGAATTAACATTTAGTCTGGCAGCACAGGGGGGAGATACCTACAACAACGTGACAATCGGCTCTAGAGACGTTTCCCGGTGTATTAAGGTAGGGGCATTGCCGCGGAGAGCTGCTCATCTCCCGTTCTCCCGCACATTCCAGGCTGCCGGAGCCTCCGCCTTTCCCGGCCCCCCCCGCCTCCTCCGCGCGGCCCCGCCCCTGCCCGCCG